>CM031585.1:1201076-1475543 GCA_018467065.1 Ephestia elutella | reverse complement strand
AATCTTTATTTTATTCACTTGAAGAACATTTTAATTTACCACAGTTTTAGTACGGAACTCTAAAAAATAAAAAATATTCTTCAATCAATAACTTGTACTTAAATTTAAATTATTTTTACTTATAAAATCCAATAACAATTCAAGATTTTTAAATCCCGGTATTAAAAAAGATTAATTTTTATTTTAGAGGTGGTGTTATCCACTCTGTGTTACCTACGTCCTTGAAGTTTAGGTAAATATGCATTAGAATATCTGACTTCTACTAATAACACCTGCAAGAGCCTTTCAGAGGATAACTTGCGCACGCGGCCGCACGCGCCACTGCACCTAACATTGCCAGCGCTGACCAAATTACAATATTTTCACAGAACCCTCGTTTGGTATGCTAACGCGAATTCCTCGCAGCCAAATAAACAATTAGGCCCTATCAAATTAGTGTAAAGAAATATGAAACATTCACTACAACTTCGGTGTAAAATGTTGAAATTGCAGATGTGTCACTAAATATTGACACTGACCAACAAGACTGTAGCTTTTAAAATAATTGTATGATGATATTCGCTTTTGTTACTTTTAGTTTATTTTGTTATAATAACTTTTCCAACAGATGTTTATTTTCGATCGTCAAGATTGTATATTAAAGTAATATTTTAAATAAGTGAGGGTGGCTATTTCAAATTTTTATCTTTTTTGGTAATAATAAAATTTAAATTTAATACTGCAAATAAAAAAGTGTCTGTCAACATGACATAATTGTAAGTAAATTCAGAAAGAACAAATTACAAAATTAATGTCTGAAATGGACATGATCTTTATCTAAATTTATTTTTGAAGATATTTTCAAATAAGCTTGTTGTTATTATCACTTTGCCCTTGAAAGATCAAATATTACCATTTTAAGTTTACTTCTGCCTCTTCTGTATCCTCATTATTTTCATCGACAACCTTCGGGCTATCAATTTAAATATTCGCATGTGTGGTAGCGAATTTCGATATAATCCTATAGATCCTAATTCAAAATGTCTAGATATCGCGTGATGTAAAGGTACGTTAACCGATTTAGGAAATATTTTAGGGTTCGATGACTTGTGTGGCAGAGGTCGAAGCGTTGCCACGCAGACTTTCACTAGGATGAAAGCAATTTTCCTACTAAACATCTGTGTCTGGAAGTCAGGTACTGATAATATCAATCGTCAGGCAACAGCAGGTCATGATCCTATTGATACTGACCATCTTGTTTTCAGTAATAACTACAGGAATAAAAAATAAAAGGACAATCGTACAGATTGAATTTGACCCAAAGTATCCTATGCGACTTGAGAAAATCTGACAACACTTTTTACAATAATACAACAACAATACAAATTCAAAGATTTAGTAATGCTAACACTTTAGCACAACAGGTTTAGTCCGTGAAACTGAATATCTTTGAAAGAAATTCAATCTTTTTTCTTTTGATACAAATTGAGCCTTGATCAGCAGATTTAGTATTTAATTTAATCATAAATTCCTATTCAAAAGTTACGATTTCGTATTTTTACGACATCTAGAAAATTTGTTATGTTTGAAAAGTCACGTTTCAGGCCAATGGATTAGCCAAACTGGAGAAAAAGTACGAGAAGAAACAATAAAATCTTCAACACTAGTATATCAAAGTGTACATAAACAATGAAGAAATAAAGAAAATAATAAAGATATCATGTACAAAGGAAAGTCCGAGGAATGTCTTGCAGCAATTGAACCAATAAACGAAATCGAAGCATTTGTACGTCAGCGGCATATATAAGTAGGCGGCTTCGGAATCAAAGATGCCGAAGCATTTTTTGAACAAACAATCAAACAAGCAATTGTCCACACGTGTCAGTACCTATCAAGGTTCTGTTTGAACTAGAATTGATAGGGAAAAGCGATTACACAGTACCAAAGAAAAAATACACTACGCGAATACCTAAAAGAAATTAGGTCTTAAACTTAAACAAAAACATATCTGATGAACAAGATTCTGAAACATCAAGTCCAAAGCTAACAACAATTACAAAGAAAAGTCCCGAGTACATATTCAAATTTTTATATCAATCATGCGTTGAAAGAGTAAAAAGCTTTGACTTTAAATTTAACCAGTTTATTTTAAATTAAAAAAAACTGCATGTTTATTTTCTAATATTGCCCTGGATTGGCCACAAAAATACAAGTGAGATAGTAATATAGACCATACTGATGATAGAAAGAGACAAGCTAATGGAACACTTGTGGCCATACCCGCTTGTGATGAAGAAGCGAGAAGAATACAAATGAGGCCTGGTGACAATGGAATGGAATCCAGAGCCGACCAAGTAGGTTAAAAGGTGAGGTGCAATTAGTGGCACGACGATGCAAATAGTTGCGATTCTGTGCTGGAGACAATTTTCTAATTTGTCTATGGTATTTTAATGTTATCATTGAAACACTGGCACTTTATAATTATCTTTCTATCTATTAATCTAATTAAACACTAACAAAGTGTTTTAAAATTTGGGAACTTTGATCTGATGCTGACAAAATCGTAAATTATTTAAATCCGTTGCAACTTAAAGGAAGGAAACAAACAATAGCTCACTTTCATATTCAATGAGCGATTTTTCTGACAGCTAAATTAAAAAAAAAAACAGTATAAAAATACTCAACAGATGGCGTTTTATTGAAAGCCGAGTCGTAATAATGACTGTACCTATATTGTGCGCTTTTTATTGTCAGCCAGAGGCAGAAGAAAAAATCACAACGGTTTGACAGTTGCACAAATCACAATATTGATACTTTTTAGATATTTTTTATTAGGTTTTTTTTTTATGCCAATACCGTGCTTTTTTGCTTTTTGAATGGTCTCGCCTTTTACTAAGCGCCACCTATGAATTCATCTGGAACTATTTTTTTTTTAATTTGGGTCTCGGAAAATCCCTCATTACTAGCTTTCGCCCGCGTGAAATCTGTTTATCACCCATTTCAACCACTTAGAGGTGGAACTTTTAAAATTCCTTTCCACTTCCTAGTTCTCATTTAAGTACGCTTGTATAACCTCTCTGCAAAATTTCAAGTTCAGCGGATTTATCTCTGATTTTGTATACCAATCAGTCAGCGTCCCATTTATATGTATACAGACAGATTAGTATTAAGATTTAAAATAAAAGATACAATTTCAAAGACAGGTTACTTACTAAAAAGACTGTTTATTTTCAAAAGGAACGTTTACTCCAGCGCACTAGTAATGATTGGCCCATATTACTATTTGGGTCGCGCGTTGCTACGTGTAACTTGTAGTAAATGTATGGAAAGTGTTAAATGGAACGGGGCTATTAATACCCTATACGAAATCAAAAGGGTGCAAATAAATTATATTAGTCTAATATGTATCTATACTAGTACTTTTTAGTATACGATAAATCAGTCAGATTTGAAAAATTCTTTCTCCACATACATACGGCTGTAAGCTATCCAAAATCCCAAAATTCCAAATCAAATCAGATCAAAAGTTCTTTATTGAAACTTGGGCTTCAAAGAAGGCTCTTTTTGTCGCCAAAAACGAATTTATTTTATACTAGCTGTCGCCCGCGGCTTCGCCCGCGTGAGTTTCGCTTAGATGAAAAATCTCTCTTGGAGCTATTCATCAGATGATCCAGGTCTTCAATTTTTATACGTCATTAGAAAATGCTCATCAGGTTAAACGACTTTTGTTAAGGCACCATTTCCATATTTCTTATAGTTTAGCTGTTCTATTAAGGTTCTTCATCAGGTGTTCCAGTTTTCAAAATAAATTATAGCCTATATGTTGCCCAGGCTTAATAGCTATACAACAAAAAAAAGTTTCATTCAAATCCGTCCAGTAGTTTTTGCGTGAAACGCGTACATACATACAGACAGACAGACAGACAAGAAATTTCAAAAAAAATGTTTGCTTTCTATTATTTTTTTTAAGTGTCCCTCTATCCATTTCAGTCAAAAATACTAAATGTACAGACAAAATATTTTTACTGTTTTATTATATGTATAGATTATATTATGTGTCAAAGCTACAAACTACTAGCATTTCGGAACGACCACTGCTGAGATTCTTCTCAGCAGTGGTCGTTCCGACATGAGTATCTTTTGGCATTTCTATGCCAAAAGATACTCATGTCTTGGTCTCCTCCGATAGGAAAGAAGCCGCGAAGCACAGCTAGTGTATGTACAGCCAAGTCAAGAGTCAAAAGTGCAGTCAGGATCTATAAGGCAATATGATCTTCAATGCTAGGCAATAAGGTCTTCGAGGTACGACTGCACTTATGACCCTTGACTGTACGTCTATCGGCAGTGACAGAAAATTCGTAAAAAAAATTGAATTGCAAAAACTTCCCAGACTTAAAAATCCTACAACGAAATTGAAAGCGAAACCAAACAAAAAGCAAGCAGCACTTCATCAGATATAATCCCAAAAACCAGAGGCTCATAAAGAGGACTGCGTTGCATTCCATGGTTACCGACGTTGCTTCTCATCAGAATTCTATCGAGTAATCGACAAAGGCTCAGTTCCAATTAAACAGTTTGGTTAAAGCGACTGAAAAGCGGCGTTTTTGCCGGACGTTCGCATAGGCGTACAAACAGATGGAGGCGGCAGAAACCAATGAAAGAAATTATAATAATTCATGCCTAAAGTCTGAAGAGATACGGGATGAGAATCTTAGGAACGACTTGACATGTAAGTCGAATGTAGATCAATTGACCTGCTTCGTGAAGGAAAATATCGTGAGGAAACCTAGCGTAGCGGCTAAGATGGTATCGTTTAATAGTTTATAACATATTTGCTCGTAAAGTGTCATTTATATCACCAATTTCAATATTGTATTGTATCTCATTACGCACTTGTGCGTTATTGTAAAGTAAAACGCACGCATAGTTTTTATGTCAGAAAAGTGGTCAACATTTTATGAATAAAATTAACTTTAGGAGATGAAATAAATAAAAATTTAATTCTTTAAATTAATTTTGACAATAAATTACAACCATTTATCTGTAACAAAACACAAAAATATTAATTTACTTTATTAGTAATACTGGCTGTTTCTTGTGCATTTGCCTTTAAAAAAAGCGCTGATGCGCGCGCATCGCTAATTTGTGAACAAGTAAAATTATACCGCGCGCTTTTTCTTTGGTATTGTCGTTTTCCGAGTTTTATTTAAATATTTCCTCGCAAATATGTTATAAAACGTCGTATGACATACGTGCGCTTTGAAAATTACAGCCTCTGCCTTTCTTGTAGCCCTCGCCTACGGCTCGGGCTAGCAATATCGCCTCGGCTGTAATTTTCAAGTTACCGCACTTATATCACAATGTACTATTACACTACTACTACTAATAGATGACAGTAGTCGTCAAATATTGATTGATTGACAAAAGAAAAATCAGACAACAGTTTAATCTATAACACACTTATAAAAAGAAATATAGAATACATTTAATTCATTTAACTTTAAGAACATTGTTCTTGTTAAATCTAAATACAGTGAAAAATAATTAAAAATTATGTTATTGTTCTCTTTATTTTTGGAATGTCAAATAAACGATTTTTTTATATTCTTCTTTAAAAGGAAACTTATTGTTTTGTGCCAGTTCTAAACTTCAAATTGTTACTGGCCGCTCCATAATCGGTTTTAATCGGCCTGTAATTAAGACGATTGTTATCGGTTTAAGGCCGTGAGACGTGCCGACCACTCCGCCTGTGCGGCCGAATTTTTTTTATTCCAACATTAGCAAAATAATACCAACAGTTGCACCGTATTAGGCATCTCATTTTCATATGGCTTTGTCTTCTTCTGATCGGTTTTAGAATTGAAATTTCGTGTTTTGTACCACCATGTTTCAAATGCCCGACAGTATTTTATAGGTATGCATTCATGACTTTATTTGTAAAAGCTAACAGCTTCTTAGAGGTTTTACTAAACTAACCATTTAATGTTCAAAATCTTAAGTAATCCTAGGTAGTTATTACTAATATTTACCTTCACGAAATATCCATTTTTAAAGCAAAATAAAATTAGAATTTAGTCTGTTTTTTTATTTTATTTCCTAACAATTATAATTTCCTCTGTTTTTAAAGCCAGTTACTAAACTTGCCAAAAGTATCTATAATATACGAATATTTTAGCTACTTACTAAATTATTACAATTTAGACCACACCCAGCCTTGTATATTAACCAGTTTCCAAAAATCGACTCGATCAAAAGTCCGCTAAGTTCTAAAGCTTTCTAAAGCACTAAAGCCCAAAGCTCGCGCCTATAAGGTTTATCTACATCCAACTCAATTGTCCGGCAATAACAAGTAAACCGGGCCAAATACGGCCTCTCTGGTAAAGGTTACGTGAAATAAGGGAAGAGTGATATTGTGGGAATATATTCCGCCAAGCGTGAGTCGGGCCCGTTGTAAAGGTTCCATTTTTCAGATAGAATTTAAAAGCATTATGAATTTATTAGCAACACTTCGGGGTTCGGCTTCCTTAAGCATTACCGGATAATCATCGACTCGATTGGAATCAGTTTCATCAACTACTTCCTACTTCCGGTGAAGAAAGACATTGTGAGGAATCCTGTTCTAGTATCCTCACGATGTTTTTCTCCCCTAGTAACGGTACACGTTAAGTCATGTCAGATACCTTTTGGAGACTTAAGGAAAATCTGACACCTATGTTATTTATTTTTTATTTTTTTTTTAATTAAAGATAGGTTTGCTCTTGACCACAATCTTGCCCGAGGACAGAGATGAGGTCTACGGTGTAGCGAGCTTACCCAGAAAGCATTCACTCTGGTTTCGAAGAGAGTCAGGTTGTATGTGCTCGGGAACACAGATGCAGGCAGGGAGTTCCATTGCTTCGCTGTGCGCTTTTAAGAATGTTGACGAAAACCGCTTGGAGCCTTAGGGGAATATGAACCAAAAAGGGATGATATCCCGCATACACCTAAAGGAGATGGAATGAAGATTTTTGAACTAGGTACTTACTACTTTTACACAGTGTCGTGCATTTAAAGCCATGTATGTCTCTTTCTAATATACTACTTTTGTCTCTTTCTAACTTGAAATAAGGGAACTCTTCCCTTATTTCTACTTTTGTCTCTTTCTAATATTAACATACTTTATTTTCGCATGTAAGAAGGATCCCTAAATGCGGACAATAAAATACTTTTACTGTCTTTAGACTTGTGGATGTGACGTGCTTATCGGGCCATGTGGGGACATAAGGCTGTATTGATTTTTGCCGACTGCTGTCCATACGACAACCTATGGTGCAACATTTAGGCTTTTTCCGTTAAGGAGTGCAATAGTTTCAGCGTTCTTGTATTTATGTTCATGTGTATGTGTGCGTTTGTTTATTACACTATGACTCTACAATTCCTTTACTTAGCAAAAAACCAAAAAATATTAGCTCATTTAAATATCATAGATAGATTATTAATTAAATTATAATGTAGATTGTATTATATACAATAGTAACCTTAGCTTCAAGTAATTTTATGACGTCAACTAACTAAAAAACAAGTATTCGACGATTCAAAAGTGCTATTTTTAGCCCATTTAAATAAAATTATTTTCATTTCATTATTTGACAATCAAATAATTTGAGAATCAGAAGCAATCAAGTCCTTTCTTTCTTTAATACAACAACAAAACAATCACCATAAAATTCCTACGCTTTCACACCACTAACAAACAAACAAAATCCTGCGAAAAACGCGGCACTATGACCGTGCGCATGCGTCGTTACGTCTGCGCCGGAGTCGTCATTTAAAAACAATTCCTCGGGGTTACCTTACGAGTATAACTGTTTATGGAGTTGCGACGCCAAACTGGCCGAGGGAAAAAATAAAGGGCCGAGTCTAAAGGAAACTGGACGCGGCAAAAAACGAAAACGACGTAGCGTAGTAGAATTCTCCCCGCGCGTGTGCGTACTACGAAATGTAGAGCAGAGAAAGTACAGAAGAGACACATCTTATTAATATGTCTAACTAACTAACCCGTTGTCCTATGAGGGTGAGGGTCAAAAGTATCAAGGCCCTAATATCAAAAGTATGTACGTATACAATTGTGGCCTTTTTCGGGGTTGTCGCCTATATAAGCCTATATTGCACAGCATCGCATCGCACCGTGCAGCGTTCTGTCGCTCACCTAGAAAGCGGGTAAGTTAAATTGACGCGCTTCATTACTTTATTTATAGCAAGTTTTAAAAAAAATGTGTAATAGCTATAGTAGAGCGCTCCATTTTAACATAGAAGACGTCTAACGATCCACTTCTATTCCCGTGTGATAAGACCGTATTCGATTTGTACACGGTTTGCCATTTGCAATGAGAAATTGAGTAGTTTAAAGGACTATTAGAGTTAGTTAGTTAGTTAGTTAGTTTAAAGGACTAGCGAAAACGAAACGTCATGCAAATCTCTGATCGGCGGGTCAGAAGTGTAGTATGTGTGAAGTTATCTTTCTGTACCGTCGTTGTTTTATCTCTACGAGTACGTGAGCCTCGCTCGGCTCTTTTTGCAAGTAAACAATCGGGATGCAGCCGAGAGGCGCGTGGTTTTTAGCCATAGTTTTGGATAATTATCTACTTTTTTTTTCTTTGACATTAATTTCATTTTGTAGTTTTTTATCGGGTGCCCTTTGTTTCGCTTAAAATTTTTGTCTCTAATTTCACTTCGCCGAACCTTATTGGCCTAAACATGTTATGCAAAATTATTGTCTCGCCTAATTGATGTTTTTGCACAATAATAATTTAGCCTAATAATTATTAGATGCAATTTTTGAGTCTCTATTTTTAGATGTTTTAAAATCGTTTGGCTTTTAATTTTTTACACGTAACGATATCCTCGTATAAATTTGTTTGAGACAATTATTACTTACTGTAATAATCACTTCTTATAATTATAACTAATTGAATATTAGTAAATTTAATTATTACTAAGTATTAGCTATTTCTCACCGGCATGGGTACTGTGACATGTCTATCACAACAGTGCCGGAGATAAGAACAGTCCAGTCTGTCGTCAATCATTTTCAGAATGATGTTAGTAATGCACTACTAATAATAATTCCTAAAAATCTTGATAAGTCACAGATCCGACTTAGAGCACCCCGACTCCACGTGGCTCAAGTTTGCCCTATACTAGAGTGTTATTTGCGCGGAACCAGAAGCTCGCGAAGGAGGTCCTGAGAGAAATGAGGGCACGAGGCCGAACCGCAGCGAGGGGGGGAGGTGGCGAGCGAAGCGAGCCGGCGGCGACCTCTCGAGCGTAGCGAGGTCGAGTGCACGAATCAAATCATTTATTTCAAAATCAAATCATTTATTAAAATATATAGTATAAGTGCTGGAGTCCTGTGCTAAGTAATAAAAACTTGTGTTACAGGTACTCCATACTTATAAAACTTAACTAAAATACATAAAATAAAATCTTAAAACTAGGTCACACGTATAGTCGGCGACGTGAGGCGCGCTGTATCAGCAGGCAGCCGTCCGCGGAATTTCCGGAAAACGACTCCCTGCGGCCAGAAGTCCTCCTTCATGAACTTCTCCAGGTGATGGGTCGGCACTCTCACCACAAATGAATTGAAATTCACCTTATGGCGAGATGCCAACTGTTCGACCCGGAGAGTGAAATTAGACTTCTTCAGCACGTAGTCGACGACATCCTCCACCCTCGTAGACCAGTGCAGTCGGGACACGTAGAGTTGCGTCGACTTTACTTCCGGACGCAACAGGAAGTTCTGTCCAGTCGACGAATGAATCGAAGGGCCGACGGAGCGAGTCTTCTGGTGGAGCCACCCAGAAATACTTGCATGCTGCATGCTTGCTTGCTTGCTGCATGCCTGCTTGCATGCTGCATGCTTGCTTGCATGCTGCATGCTGCATGCTTGCTTGCATGCGGCATGCTTGCTTGCATGCTGCAGGCTTTCTTGCATGCTGTATGCTTGCTTGCATGCTGCACGCTTTAGTTCACATGCCTAATGTAACTTTCTTTTACTTCTCGACATTTATCAAACACAAATCCATCAATGTTTAATTTTAGTCCCCCCCTATTAGATTTAAATACTTTGTAATAATTATCAGAAATTATTATAACAGAAATAATTAGGTGTTACAATTTTGTGCTTAATTGCTTTGTACGAAATATTAATTAGTATTTGTGAATATTAGAAATAATCAATTATTAGGCCTAATGACTTATTTAAAAAGTAAATATACGGCGATAAAAACTTAGGCGAATCAAAAATAGGCTAAACTAAATTCGAATTCATAATAATGTACGAAACAATGTTGTACTAAAAGTTTGTGCACCAAACTACATTAGGAGTACAAAAAATTAGGGGAAACAATAGAGACCCTTTTTTATCGCTTGTATAAACAAGACTACATAACTTTTACATAAGTATATTTATTTTAAATTTAAAATAATTTGCAATGCAAAACATTAGCTTTTAATTCTTTATACGGACTTTATTTGTTTTTACGGATGGACTGATGGATTTTGATATAAATATATATTTTTAATTAAATTAATTATAATTAAAATTCTAATCTTAGACTAATAGGTCCTAACTATTTTATGATTAATGTAAGTGTCAAAAATGCTATCAGTATTTTTTCTTTTAGGCTGAAATACAGATCATTATTTTAGTAAAATCTAACGAGAATTATTTTGCTGCAAAGCAGCCGTAGCTTTGAAATTCTAAAGGGTGTTACAAAAAAGAAATATTTTGATTTTACATCTGAAACAATTTAAAGCCCATCAATAATCAGGAAATGGTCACTAAAAAAAACCTAACATATCTCACTACAATGGCGCATTAAATAAAGACCGGCTCGATTAGTTACTACTCTGTGTTCTAGCCAACTCCGTCAATTAAAAACGCACGTATATTTAAACGTAATTCCTCCAATATATGTGCCTCCCCGAATGACTCAGGCTTTTCCGAGAAAACTCACTTTTTATTTAATTTTTTCTTGCCAAAAGTTTTTCAGCCAGTGACAAGCGTGAGCGAGATATTTATTTGCCGTTATCGGGATTATAGTATATTTTATGAGCAGAATTAAAATAACTAAAGATTAAAAATTTGATAAAAATGCCTTCCAAATATTTGGAATAGGTAGATTTTTAAATTAAGTTTTCTTTTTTTAATTTTCTTTCAACAACTATGGCATCTTAATATCTAAGAACTAATATTACGATGGATAAAATTAAGTACATATGATTTTTATTTTTTCATGCCAAAACAAAAATAAAATAAAAAAAACCCTAGAAAACTCTTTGTAAAAAATGACGCAACCCCAGGAGGGGCCTACTCAAACGACACCAAGTAAATGAGCCTTTTCTACAGATACAGTATTACGTTTTTATCCCTTACGGGGTAGACAGAGTCAAGTGTCGCGGGGCTCAAAAGCCACGTTTAGTAAGCCATATTGGTCAAATGGAGATGGAGAGTGACAGGTTGCAAACCCATCGCCTATGAGAAGAATCCTCACTTTGAAGCTGATTTTACTTCAATTCTAGTTGATGAACTTTCCTTTCTTGTTAATAAAAGTTTGTATTTAATTTTATTTTCAAAAGTTTTAAAAGCATCTCAGCCAGATGGTTTTCATTTTTTTCTAAGAATAAAACCTCTGCCAGGCATATTATTATGGATAGTTTTATTACGAAGCACTTATCTTTACGATGTGTTCTCTTTATTGGACTACCAGGTACTGATATGAAGATGAACCATTTCTGTTCTATCGACTACCATTCACACTCACATGGAGATTTACCTGTAGTCAATGGTGTTGGAATTTGCGTTTTCTAGTCTAATAGTAAGTTAGGATTTCTCAGGTTACAAACCATGTAGGTAGGTACCATGTTATAATGATTATAGTTTGGTTAAAATTCGGATATTTTGAAATACGAAATGAGGTACAATGAGGCACAAGAAATGGTAAATTACCATAATACCTAGGTACCGACTATTTCTTCTAAAATGTTATGAACACATGATTTTTTTTAACAAAACGGTAACATCTGTATTGAAAACCTCCTTTTTAAATTCGGTTAAAAATATAATCCCGTTTCCTCTAGATTTATTGCGTTTGGCATCAAATTAGATTCGGTACAAATTAAGACATTATCCGGAGACAAAGATATGTTTTTTTCTTTGGCAAAAGACAACAAATAATGCGGTCTTTTTATATCTCACTAGCTTGGCATGCACTTTTGCAAAAAAGTCTAAAGTGAAATTTGACTCTGCCACGGAATGTCTAAGTACAAAACATCTATGCACGTTAGTTCTAAAGTATGCAAGTGCGATGTACGTCAGTTCTAAAGTATCTTAGTACTACGTATTCTAGTGCTAAAGTACCCAACGTCGAAGTATGCGAGTACGATGTACGTTAGTTCTAAAGTATCCGAGTTCTATGTATTCCAGTGCTAAAGTACCCAATGTCGAAGTATGCGAGTACGATGTATGTTAGTTCTAAAGTATCCGAGTTCTACGTATTCCAGTGCTAAAGTATACGAGAGCGAAGTATGAAATGCCGATGTATGGTAGGTCTAAAGTATCCGAGTACTATTAATTCCAGTACGAAAATATATGAGAGCGAAGTATTAAATTTCGATGTATGATAAATTTGAATGTATGAGAGTACGTGAAATTTATACCACGTGACGTAGAAACTTGTAATTTTGCAGAAAAGCTCTGTTGGAGGTTGGATACCTACTTCTTTACATGAAGTTCTTTGCGAGCACTAAGAAATTTTGGAAATTCCACCTCTAAGGTAGTGAAAAACGAAATTCTCGTGGGCGAAGCCGAGGACAAAAGCTAGTCCTAACTCATATTATAAATGCGAAAGTGAGTTCGTATGTTTGTTTATTTTGTTTGTTACCTCTTCACGCTTTATCTACTGAACCAATCTTCCTGAAATTTTGCATAGGTACGAATACACATAGTTACATCCCGGGAAAAGCACTGTTCCCGTGGGAAATTCACGCACGTGAAGCCGCGGGCAAAAGCTAGTTACCAATAAAATTACTGAACCAAAGCTAATGTAATACCGCGGCACTCCATACATTGCGAGTCAGTCGGCATAATATTCGCAAGTTTAAGTCAAGCAAAGGTACCTAGACACAGAATGCTACTCGTACGCTGTGTGTATGTGCCACAGGAGTTTGTAGACCAATCTGACTCATGTGTGGTAGTTTTCGTAGACCTCCACTTGCTTCCGGTGAAAACATCGTGAGGAAACCTGAACATTGGCTGACGAGTTTACTAGTGTGTTTACGGCTACTGCCACTAGATGGCGGTAGTCGTATAGTCATGTCAGGTGTCTTTAGGCGACCAGAATAAAATCTGACACGAGTCTTATTAATAACACACACGATAAGAAGAAAATACCCATTTCAGACCTACAAGTAGGTGGGTACTTATATTTGCCAATAAAGGTTCTGGTATGCATCTGTCCTTCTATAAAGCATTACAATATCCATGTGACCGCCCACAACAGTACAGACCACCACATGCGATCGAATACCCATAAAACTTTTATATCTTCATTTTAAAGCAATACGGGGTTACGACGGTTAATATTAAAGTTATTACGCTATATGTTGCCAGATATAAATAGTTATAATTCGTTATTTTAACGACCGAATCTGAATTAACGATGGTAACACTTAATAATTTTAACACCTTTAGTGGCGTTAGAATTATTAACTCGCATTGTATTGTTTATGAGAAAATGTATATTTTTTGACTTACAAAAGAATTACCTACCCCTTTAAAAAAAGTTTTTTTTTTCTTTCCTTTTTATAGGTAAGTACTTAGTTCAATTTGTGTCTTTGTGTTTTTAAAGTTAAAAAAGGAATGCCAAGCGCCTGTTTTTCCTGACAGCATCAACGTGAAAATTTGTAACATCAAAATTTGAAAATTGTGGGCAAAACTTCTGAAGTCTAATTTCCAAAAATACTTTTAATTTTGATATTTTAAATTTTATGATTTTCCTTTGGATTTTTCTTGTTCATCAAGGAATATCTGTACTAGCTGCAGCAAAGGGATTCCTCTCAACCAATAGCCGCCGAGAATCTCTCACATCTATTGTGGTGCATTTTAAAAATAAGACTCTCGTTTATTTCTAATCCTTCGTTCTCTCGCCGTAATTGCCTCTCCGAAGTATTTTAAAACTACCGCTCTCCATATTTTTATTGGGAAAATAAACAAAGCTACTATAAAAACACGCATTGTCTTTGCTATTAAGTGGTTATGAAGTTTCAACATAATATTGTTTTAGTGCATATAAAATTACTGTTATGGTTTTGGTCAAAGCTGCCAGATGCATTTTTTCACTTAATTAATAATCACTACATACTTGACGATAAATATACCTATCCACCCATTAGGATTAAAATAGAGACGACCATCTAGTTTCAGTTTCATGAAACGTCATCTCTTTCGAATGAGCCTAGTGGATGACTAACAAACTAACGTCACATGAGCTATTGAGTGATATAGACTAGACAACGCCTCCATAACTGATGATAGAAACAGGAGGTGGGTAGTAGAACTCTTCAGAGACTATCAGTCAGCCCAAAGTTGTTACACTAGTTTGACGATTAGCTAAAGAAAAGGATTTTCATTACACAGGGCCAATCTATGTAAAAGGTTGTTGAGTATCGAAAGTCTGATCATAGAACTCTAATAAGAAAAGCATGTATATTTATATGACATGGACAACGATATAGTATTTTAAGAGACAGAAATGCCTCCATATACTCATTTATGAAACGGAAAGCAACGGTGTTGTCATAACATAAATATTAATTCAAGTTATACACCATAGGTGTGGTGCTGTCTAATTTGCACCTACTAAAACTATGGAAACTTTACAACCACATTTCTTGGACCATAGAGCATGAAAGCTACTGCATCGGACTTCTGTGATCAAGGATTAAGAGATGTCGGATAAAGGATACAATTAAGTATTGAGTAGGTATTGAGTCTGCCACGGTAATCAAACCCCAAGGACGTATTACTTTTTCCCGCCAAATCTTGCAAGGTTGTCGCCGCAGCCAATTTTTTCGAAGCCGGTGAGTAACTTGGCTGTTCGCCAGGTTTCACCTGCTGCTCCAATTCGGCTTCCGTCGAGCCACTATTTATAATAGGGTGACGAACTGTCTGATTACCCGATGTGCTAGACTCCACAACATTGGAAATAATACCGTTAGGAATTTTTCTTGTTGCCAACCCTGTATCAGCTATTATCTTCTTGTAATCTGACAAAGAAAACCCTTGTCTGTGTAGTGACGAGGTATGTCTTTCCATTCAAATCTCTTCAAAGCTTATTTTCTATTTTTTATGAGATAGTCTCCACATTTTATCCACCTGTAGTCTACCTTATCTAGTCGGATTTTCAAAACTTCAAATATAAAGCTGAAAACATTTCTTCAATGACGATTTTTTCAATCATAATGACTGCGTTGACAAAATTGTTAATGATACGTTCAACGAAGCGGTGGTGGCCAAGTGGTAATGACACGCCGCCTGAGGTCGGGCAGGACCCGGGTTCAAATCTTACCTGTGTCACATGAGTTTGTAGACCAATCTGACTCATGTATGGTAGTTTTCTCATAGATCACCACCTGCTTCCGGTGAAGGAAAACATCGTAAGGAAACCTGCACATTGGCTGACTATTTAGTTTACTAGTGTGTACTGCCACTAGATGGCGGTAGTCTTAAAAGTCATGTCAGATGCCTATTAGGCGACTTGAATAAAATCTGACATCAGTGTTAGAAAAAACACACTCAATAAGAAGAAGAACATGATACGTTCATACTTGCCATTATTAACAATGCAATGCAGATAGGTACTCATGATTTAAAATCGTCTAGTCAAACTCCATCTTTAGTATATATTTTTTTTAATCTGTCCTATAGACTAACAAATCTTACAGGTCAATTTGATCTATGGTAGATCTATGGAGTTACATACATCCTGATTCATACTTCCACTTTCCCGCCCTCCTACGCATTTAAATCACGTGACCAGCCAACTATTTCCATTAGGTCTACTCATCCATCATCTCATATTGACGCTGGTCCATTCATGAATTCCCTTTAAGGTCAATATCCTGTGACGTGGCTGGCGTAGGAGGCAGAATTGGCAAGGGCATACTTGCTGGGGTTACGTCATAGGAAATAGGAACCTATTTCCTAAGTCGTCGTGGCTCGTTTCTTCATCGTCACGTTCTATGACGAATTTGATGCTTTTATTTAACAAATTGTTCATTGCAGCAATACAATTCCTTTTCTAAAAACCCTAAAGGCTGGAGTATTTACCCATAATCACCTTCTAGGCAAGTAGTTTGATGATTGCAAATAGGTGGACATATTTCCCATTGAGTTTTGTTACCTCGTACCATACCAACGGAAAAACATAGGTATGCTCGAGAGAGAGAGTTTAACTATCTAGATAGGTCTCTCTTTTTTATGAGTATTCATATAAATGATTGCTAAAGATATAGTACAGTTCATTTAACTTTAGATATAGTACTAAAAACTTGCGACGTTAGTCGGTGAATAAGTTCGAATATGCCTTTGAGTAAATAATACAGCATAGGTTTATAGCCGACCCCGAAAAAATGTGAATTAACTGTGAGATCAAAATTGGCATTCATCAAACATCCGAACTCCTGAATGGGTAGGCGTGGATACAAAGAATGAATGAATGGCGTGACGACACAGTCCATTAACGAATTGTTAAGTATTAAGGTTAAAGGTCCCACCATCTATCACGTTATACGTGGGCTGTTGCTATTTTCATTCTGATCCTTCATTTCTTCATTCTGATGCATATTAGGGTATTATTTGCGCATATTACTTTCTGAAAGTGCGACAGCTTCATCAATTATTCTGAAGATTAAACATTCGCTCTGTCTCTACTAACTATGGAAAAAATAAGAACTTCGTACCTATTACTTACTGACTTGGCACCGACTTAACCTCATTCAGTAGGTAACATATCAATACATTTTCTGTTTTTTATTAATCTGCCTATTGTGTTTTTTCACGATTTTAAATTTTAAATGGAAGTCTGTACATTTTATTGGATTTATTTTTTGAGAGTATAAAATTCAAAATTCGGATCATAGAGAAAATATCCATTGATTTAAGACAAAGACATAGAACAAGATAGATAACTATGCGTTCTAAAATCAAGCCAACGAACATAAATCATTTATTTACAGAGTTCACCTGTAAATTAACAACTCTAATTCTGAAACGGCATTCTACTCTCTACGTGTATTTTTGTTTGGTTTTATTTACCATCGAGACAAAAAGTAGTAGGCATTTGCCTATAAGTACCTACCATTTTATAAAGAACAACAAATAATTGTGACTCTACGTTTCGCCTGGCTGCGACCACGGCGACGGCAATGTTCGCACGAAACGTCTTGTAAATATTTGTGTTTAAAACGCGAAAGTTAAAAAAGCCTATGTTTTGGATTTTCGTTAATTTTGTAGGTACTTTCAAAGGTTTAATATGCCTGTATTAGTACTTAATTCTTAAATTATATATGACTTATACCTACTCAGATAATAAGTATAGTAAGTATATTTAAAACCTTGTGACTGTTTCTCCAAAAATAATTTTTTTCACAAATGACGAGACGGATAAAAATGTTGCGTAATATCAAAGTTGAACGACCCCATATTATTTGTGAAATTTTATAATAATATCAAAAACAAGATTTGTCAAAACGTGCCCGATATAAACATTAAGTGTGACACTTTAGATATAGTAGATGATTTACAAGAGACACTCGTACTGAAACGGAGCCAATTTTTTTTCCTTCATGGATACAAATATCATGTCCAAAATGCCACTTAGCAGGGTTGCCAGCTTGTCCAGTTTTCTTGAATTTTCTCTCTTAGATTCTGACTAAAATTGCAACAGTTAAAAAAAATCTGTGAGATGAGTGTTAGGTTTGTATGCTCTATTTCAATTCTTTTTCTTTTCTGAAGTATATGCTCGATTTCTTTATTTAGACGGGTTTTATTTTTCCAGGTAGGTAACTAGTGATCCTTAAGGCCCTACTGAAATAACCTGGTTTTTGGGCTTTTAAATATTCTGGTATAAAAGTTTTGGGCTTTAAAATTCTGATAAGTTCTGGATTTTTAAATGGTCTTCCTTTTAACTGCCTATTTCTCGCGGGGGCTGGTAGACTTTTTCCCTATATATTAGGGAAAATGTCCTAAAGTGGGGACACTGGACGTTTAGATAATACGCGTTATTTCGGATCTTACAAATGTTACCCGTCAGACGATATAATAAGGCCGTTGGCCTAATGACAGCCGCTTATTTTTAGTCAGACTTTGAAGGCGACGCGTTTAGTGTAAGGTAAAATAGAAATCTTCTACGTCGTGTCTCGTCTACTATGTCCAAAATCTCGTAAATCACTTAGACTAGTCTTTTTTTTCGTGCCTTCTTATTACTTATCACCGCGAATTGTGTTATAATTTTGTGGCTGACGTTTCAGTGAAGTTGCATTTATCAAGATCACCTGGGACTGCACCGTGATTCTGCTGTTTAGGAAATATTTATGGCGATTTTTACCGGTCAACCAGAACAGGAGGCTGTTTCACCATGTCGTTGTCATACTGACTGAAACACCACCTTCTCATGAAATTTTTGCTCCTTACTATTGAATTTTTAACATGTAACTTAAATTAGATTATTATCCTAAGTAAGACTAAGCTCATTATATTACCTGTGCCACTTAGCTTCACTCCAGTATCAGTAGAAATATCGGGATCCTGGTTTGACTATAACCATGAAAGGCCGGCAACACTCCTGTGATACCCGTGGTGTTGTAGTTGTCCATGGGCAGCGGTGATCGCTTACCATCACGTTAGCTTGCCCGTTTGCCCTATGTTATAAAACCTTTCTCGCTAATGTGACTTTCATGTTCAAATAAACAAACACTTCAACTCAATTATATACATAGTACCTATTTAATCCAAGAAGTTGTAAAAGAAGTAAAGGACGACAGAATACTCGCTTGGATGATGACTTGAAGGTAACTGCTGGTCCATCATGATTCAGGATGGCAAGAGACAGAGATTTATGGAAATCTTTAGAGGCCTATGTCGAAAGACAAGCTATAAGAAAAAGTAATGATTAAATATAAACATAATATGTACCTACTTGCAGTAAAATAGCGAAAAGGCTTATTTTATTTATTTATACATACATATTATCACGCCTTTTTCCCGCGGGGGTAGGCAGAGACTAGCCATTTCCACTTACTACGATCCTTGCAGATCTCTCTTGCTTCCTCTACACTCATCACTCTCTATTTATTTATATTATTCTCTCTGTACCCAGGCAGCCCAGCAAAAGTGGAGCCAATGCAGTCTGTGCGGACGACAAAGGGCACGCGGGTGAAGCTGGAGTGCAACGCTAGTGCACGGCCGCCGCCGCGCATCACGTGGTACAAGGATGGCAAACCCGTCACCGAGATCGCGCTCAGGAGGTTCCGGGTGCAGAACTTCAGGTACATACACTGGTTATTCTTCTTCTTCTTCCATCTCTTTTCCCGTTTTATTTTGGATCGGGTCTCCTCGTACATCTGCGCTAGAGGTGTCTACTTCGAGTTGTCCGGGGATCAAGCTTTGCTTTTTGGATCTACTTCTCCAAGTCAATGTTAAATGGGCATTATCTGTCAGTTCCACGTGATTATTTTCTAACGATATTAACATAGACAATTTTTCTGATTATGTAATCTTCTGGACTTCTCGTGGTATTAAACTAATATGTACTACGGAGGCTCTTTCTTTAATTGACTTAAATCTTCCGTCCGAATCTATCAATTCTGAACTTGCATCTATTATGAGCTTCAGAATTCCACACAATCGATTCAGTTCAGCAAAAAGCAAATCATTAAACTCATTAACTCCTAGCCTTCAATCCTTATCTCCATCTTAACCCACTTTAGCCATATGACATTATATCAACAAGTGAATCAACAATCAAACATTCATGTGGTGCTTACATTATACTGCAGCAGATTGCACTAATCTAAACTGCATGCTGCCATTGACCGACCTGGCCTTTTAAGCAATTTAACAGCTGATGCAAGCAATAATCGTCCTTATTTTATCATTGTTGAGTCACTCGTATTTGCAATTCGCTTGTAATTATGATGAAGTGATCCGGATAGTAATTTCTCGGGTCGTTGAGCAGATAAAGATGTATCGCTTAGATAATTACTATTAGGAATTTTTCTTTAGCATTTGACTTCTAAAGAATAGACCTTAATAGATAATAGACTAAACTGCGGAGCTATAAGAGGCTTGGATTACTATATTAAATCACCAGAAAGATCAAATTAAGAGAGATATGACGAAGAAATATAAGCGATTTCATTAGGGGCGGTCAAATAAAATTGGATGAGACACGACCAAGAGATAGTACGTGGCATAAATGTAATGTGCTTTCAAGAAAATTGAGACGCTAGACTAAGATTTCAAGTAATTTCCAATCCTTAATAACTTTACGACGCACTTTTTCTGAAGGTGTTTTTGGACGCACTTTCTAAAGGATCTTGTTTTGACAAATAATGTTCTAAACTGATTCTATTGCCAATTCCAGGAGGCGCTCGGTATTAGTGATAAGGCATGCGAGACGCGAAGACTCAGCGACGTATGAGTGCAGAGCACAGGGGGCCGTGGGTCCTCCAGCGATCGCTGCTGCCAACGTCAGTGTGATGTCGCCCTTACTGGTGACAGCGGCGCCTGACACCATCAGTAAGTAACTTGAGCTCATATACCTTTCCACCCACTTGGTAATTCCAGATATATCTAAGAGATAATAGTCGCCCTCACTGGTGACTGGAGAGCCTGATACAATCAGTAAGCTTCATTATTTACCTTGATTGGAGAACAACGCGCCTCCGTACTTCATAATCTTGGCCTAAAATATAGTAAAGTAGTAGTGATGATGATGATGTGTATCCGACCGATTTCGGTCATGGCGACCACTTCAAGAATTAAGGGCTCCGAAGTAGTAGTAAAGGGCCACTTACCTACCTAATAAGAACACGATGTTTTAGTTTAGCCGCTACCAGGCCCTCCCTTTTTAGGTGACCAGGCCCATCTCGGTCACCACCATATGTTTGAAAAAAGCATCTCTTACCAGCAGCCTTAATGGGCAAAATGCGGTATATCTAGTGTAAATTTATTTATTGATATATGTAAAAAATAAGTGGAAACAATGGGAAAACTGACCTTTTTATATTTGTTTTCAGCATCGTCAGGCGCACCTTGCCCAATGCCCGACCCGTCTTCCTACTGTCTCAACGGAGGGACGTGCTTGTTCTTCGAAGTAGTCCAAGAGCAGGCTTGCAAGTAAGTATTGTATATGTCTTTTGGATTTATTTGTATCTTCTTCTCACTCGACTTTGTTCTTTCTTCTCCGTGAAGTCGGCACAGGATTTTAGATTTCTCCATTTTGTTCTATCACTTTATTAAGTTACATCAAGAGATGTTTAAGACTTTTCGAGCTAAGTTTGCAAAATATACATCAATTTTATCATATGGGACTTTTCACCTTGTATTGTTTTCACTTTAATTTTTGGTTATTGGCACTTACGCAATTATACTTATCATAAGCTAAGTGAACTTGTACGGTTTGTATTTCTGAACTAGACCGCCAACCGCAATGACCATATCATACCTTTTCCACTCCATTGAAACATTTCTTCATGAGAAATTTGATCATAGCACTTTTTCACCTTCATTTAACTTTAAATAACAAACTTCAAAAGTAATTTTATTTATTTGTCCGTATATATTTATTTGAGTCTTAGTATTAGTAAAGTTCGAAAGCTTTGGCGTTATAGAAACTCATAGCTGTAACCGGCTTACAATTTCATTTATCATCATCAACTTTGCACTGCCCAGTAAGTTGAGCCTTCTGTTTACTCTTTATATCCATCGCAATTCCTTCAGCACAAAGATTTCAATCGATGCTTCCTTTTCACTTTTCTTGATTGTTTCTTTCTACATTCCAGATGTCCAGAAGGCTTCAACGGCCAACGATGCGAGAACAAGGACGTGTCGAATCGAAGCAGTAGGTATCACTTCCCCTACTCGTGCAAGTTGGGACTGTCCACGTCATACTACTGCTAGCCAATGATACGTCCATAAAACCCACCTCTGTGTTGATGACCATGGACATACAGTGCTACTGGACTTTTGAAATATACGAGTATGACTCACCAAAAATGCTACTACCCTCAAGTTAGTTCTCAATGGATTTTCAATATTAAGCAAAAAGCACTACTATTAACGTTATCAGAATAGACACCTTGGTTCGCGTAGTGTATTTTTTCTTTGGCCTTTGTGAGATGAAAGAATCTCACTCTACTTATCGGTTTTCAATCCTATATATTAAAATAACACCCCTGTGTACCTTGAAGTTTCAAGTTTTGAACCACAATCGTAATGCTGCTACCACATAACGATGTCAAATTAAATTGAGCCTTACATTGTATTATTTATAGCTCAAAGTAGCTTAATTTCGTAAGCTGTACGATGGTGTGTAATTTCAAAGTAAGAATAGAGCCTTCAAATTTCAGTCAATTTGAATACGAAAACATGAGAAAAAAGCTGTTACTTTACATTATGAATGTCCATGGTCATATAACAATTGATTACAGTACCTCCTTATATTTTACACATCGGAATATGTTCACAATTCCAGTTTCACACACTGGAATTTTCGTGTCGTTTGTTTAGAAATATATTCATGTGTAAAATAAATGGTAGCGTACCTTTACAGCGACTGTGCATTTCTTTCTATGATAGTTAAGTGTAAATACATTCATGTTTATAATTCCATACACAGTCAGCGGATTTCAGATGTTTCAACCATCAACTTCGTGTACGCTACGACTAGAGATGTACCACCCAGGTTAAAACCCAGTTTTCAGTCCACATTGAAGTGGGTGATAACTGGGTTTTAACCCGGGTGGTTACCCATCTATAGTACGACACGCTACGCTACGTCGTTGGGGGAGGAATAACGTATCGTGCGAGAAAATCGCACCTAGCTTAGTTTCTCTATGAAAGACTTCATCAAATCCCTCATTGGTATCGTGCACGAATTTGATGGCCTGAGGGTTTTCCCCGAAATTGCAACCAATGTTGTTCTTCGGTGCGTGCTGGCTTACTGCGTTAAACAACTTTGAACGCTCAATCGCAAAACTTACAGCTCAATTTAATTTTACCTTGACACCGAACTGATGTACGATACCGGTTGCAACTTCGAGTATGGACCCTGTTCAACAATTTTGTTAGACATTTTTGGGTTAGTTTTCTATTGGTCCTTAGGGTCAGCTCTTCATCTCTAAGAAACTCGCGTTCCTCCCATTTAAGGAGAAAACATGAAGATTCTATTGCTTAATCATTAATGCTCTTTTTAATATGGATAGCTGATCCAGTGAGATTTTAAGTTGTAAGCATTTTTGTAATAGTTCCGTTTTTAATTTATATTATTATCATTATTTTTAATTTAATAACAGAACTGACTATTGCGCGATAGTAACTAAATCAATATTGTTTTGGTGATGCCAAAATGTCCATGTAATGTTAAGTATACTATTCTTGCTAAGCTAAACTATGTTATATCTTTAGTAAAATTCCTAACATTGATACTACCGATATCCCAACCTATTTCTTTTACTTTGAAGTTGTAAATATTTTACGCATATTTTGTAATATTGCGATTATTTTATTGTTATATTAACTTTAAGGTTTGATAACTTATAGGAAGTACCTATGTAATGTTTTGATTATGAGACTTGCGGTTATGTACATATCTATTAGGATAAGGTTTTTTTTTATAATACGAGATAGTAAAACTTTAACGAATCCCGCTCTCTGCGCACAAAGAATTCATCTGCAAATATCGAATTTTTGTTTAATGTTATTTTTTTATCTGGATAATATATGATATATTCGTGTTAAATTACACGCTTTAAATAAATTATGACTTAAAATTGAGGAATTCTTCTAATTACTTAAAAATATTTTAATCACAGGTTTGTTAAAGTTAATAATTTAAGCGCAGATAGCGAGTCAGATGCAAACTTAACTGATTAAAGCAATAACGTAAATACAAAGGTCCATTATACTCCACCTAGTCAAATCGCAGTTTTAATATAACTAGATAGGTCAATAAATTATGTGTAATTTTGTGTGCGATAATTGGATGTATGGTTGTGGATACATAGCGATTAAACTTATATAACCCTTTAAAAATTCTGCTCTTCTGGCGTAAGGGACCGAATTTCCACATTTTGTTATTTAATTTTTCATTTTGTATAGTTTTTTTAACCTTTTAAGTTCGAAACATTATTTATGTGTAATTAAAACTAGAAAAAGGACTATTTATTATAATACGATTCGAGGATTTAGGGCATTAAAAAGGTAAAGTGACGTCATTTTATAGTATTGACATCCCAGTGGTCCGAATCGCTCAATTTACAGACTAAATTTTCTGTTTTGTTACACCTTATATACTTACATTAAAACTGATTCTTATGACGTCATTGTATCTTAACTGTTTTCATAGTCTCACAACAAATATTAAGGCAAAAAAACATCGTGTTAAGTCAATATAATGGATATACAAAAATTACAATAAAAGGAATGAGTGTTGGAATTAACAGAAAGGCGATAATTTGTTTTTGTTTCACTCACTCTCTTTTTGATCCTTGAACGAAACTTGAAATTGGAAGGACTTTCCATTGAGAAAATGGTATGTATTATTCGAAATATTTATCGTGCACTGTATAACAACCCGCACTCATTTACTGCATAAAAAATGTAACTAATTCTAACATAAAGCACTAAAATATTCACAAGTTAAGTTAATCAAATTGCATAAATTCAAGTAGGTATTAAAATACACAATAATACAAAAAATACAGATAATGTAACAATGTGAATTTAGCGATTGTCTAAAAATACGCCAATTTACAGTTATCACATAATTTATTTGGTGAATTCTTTTAAATGTGTATTAACTTCTTATGTTACATTTATTATGCAATTATTACAATTAGTTACTAACGCTTTTTGTATAGTGACTAATATACAGCATGATCTATTGGTAATATTTCACCTCTTACTATTTGTTGTGAGATAACAATGCATGCGTAAAAGGGTACAAATGCGTTTAAAAATACATTAAAATTAAATAAAGTAAACAAAATACTAAAATATTAACATTATTTTCTGTCTACAGGCAAAGGCGAACCACTGTGGTGATTGAAAAACGACTCGACTGAACAAAAACGGAATCCCGATTACGATTAAGAAAAATGAAGCATTCCTACGTATTGTATATCTTTTAGGGCCATGATCCACTTGCCATTTGTATCTACTTAGCCTAGGCCTTGACGATAAACTTGAAGTAGGTACATACTAGTACCTATACTGTAGAATTGGCGTAGAATATCGAAATCGTGACAAGAAATTAACGATATTATCCGCAACATATAATGAATTTCTATTAAATCTTTTAAAAATCTCACTGTTCTCTCTATTAAGGATTGTTCTTTATGACTCGATAAATAAAAAAATATATAATATTCATAAAATTTAAAGCAGAATTTAGCGACGCATGATGCCATAAGTTTTCATAAGATAGACGTTGTAACTTCACAGTAAGGCCTCTGTTTAAATGTTCATCTCACGTACAAAAGAGAGGATAGCATAATTACCGTAGTTCCTTGTATAGCTTTTGTATGATATTTTCTCGTGTAAACATTTTAGAAGATTGTGGTGCTTATATTGTGACTTATATTATACTATGGTACTTAAAGCCATAGATTTATAAGGTCTACGCGCGGTTGACTACGCGACGACCTGGGGGCCGATTCTACTAATAACAAACGTAGATATCGTGTCTCAATTTTGTCTCAAGAGCCAAAGAAATTAAAATAAAGTGACAATATCTCTGTAAGATTTCTATGTTTTATTACGATTTCTTTGGCTTTTGAGACACAACTGAGGCACGACATCAACGTTTGTAATTTGTAGAATCAAAGGCAAGTCAGCGCAACCTAGCTGGAAAATGCTCGAGCAGTTTGTGTTAAATATTTGAAAATGAACCTTATTGTGATAGACATAAAATTTAAAATACGATGCATGCTGTAATTGTTCCCGTCATTAAACTTGTAAAAATGGTTCATGTTTTTCACAAACTGCGCAAGCATTATGCATCTAGGTGGGCGCTGACGAGTATGATTAATCTATGCTTAAAAGGTTCGATATTAAATGTTAATAAACCTCAACACAACTTTCAAAGGCTCTCCACATCACAAAGCTATTTAGTTTACCAGGGGGCCTAAAAAGGCAACTGACGAATAGCCTTTTTTGGACCCCTAGATCTGGGGGCAGATTCTACTAATTACAAACGTAGATATCGTGTCGCAATTGTGTCTTAGAATCCGAAGAAATAATACTAAACCAACAAGTTATCTAGGGTGTTTGGGTAAACAGCACAGCACTGCATCCTTTCTAGGGGTGAAAGTAGGTACTCATGAGTATGAATAACTCTTTGTATGGGACAGACTATGAAATCTCAAAAAAAAATCACCATACATTTTACAATACCTACTCACTCAAAATGTATGGAACAGCTGATTTTTTTTTTTGATTTTAGAGTCGGTCCCATACAAAAAGTTGCTCATATTCATGTGTACTTTCACCTCTAGAAAGGATGCAGGTGACCCAAACACCCTGTATAAGATCTCTAAGCTTTAGTACAATTTCTTTGGTTTTTGAGACACTATATTTACGTTTGTAATTTAGTAGAATCGAGGGCCTGGGTCACTAGATGCGTATTATAACACACGTATTATCCTCACATATGCAGCTTTATGCATTCCATTTGTTTATCCCTAAAGGACTGCCATTTTTTAAAAGAATATCCATTGTTGTAATAGAATAGTTGAAAAAGTTAGTAGCAATTGCTCCAAAAGATGCCATTTCGAATAAGAATAATTTCAATATACAAAAGTAGAGATTTACGTTAAGTTTTACCTCCATAAATTGAGATTATTTTCGAATATAACATAAAATACATTTTTTCTGTAATGTGTGTTGGTTGGTTTACTTGTAAGATCTCGTATAGTTTCAGCGTTAAAATGTTAAGTTGTATTAACAGTTGTGTACAGTATTATTTGCTGAATAGACATTATTTATTGTAGTCCTTAATTGCTATTTTTGTAAATGCTTTGTTATATAATAAACAATTTTAAAAGCTGGAATAATTTCATTTAATTCTTCTTTATTCATACAATATGACTGACGAGAGAGATCCAAACCGTAATGACTACTATAAAATGACTACAACTTTACTATGCAACTAGCCTGTGCCCGCGACTTCGTCCGCGCATATCTCAGGTTCTAAGCGGCGCACAAAGCGAAATATTCGTAATCTAGCCGGACAAAATTATATTTTTCACTTATCGTCTAGAAGTCAAATAGCTGTTTACATATAAAGTAGACATATCCTATCACAAGACACTAACATTCATTTTTAGGTAGAGGCGCTCAATAATAAGAAATAAGTCTGAACATATGGGTACTCGCATTTTGGCGATTAATTGTTTTAAGCGACCGCGCCATTCCTTTGAGTTGTGTACGTAAGTTAGCAGTGATTGTGAGTTGTAATTGTGATTTTTGAGTCATCAAGGTGAGTATAAATACTTTTCTTTAATATTATTTTCTTAAACATTGTCGTGAGTATCATTAGACAAGAGGTAATTATACAGTAAAAAAAAAGAAGAAAAATGTGTTTGTACTTTAGTTTTAGTATATTATATCGACGTATACCAATCTCGTATTACATTATTTTGGAAGACTAACATGCTGGCTTTATGATCAAAGTGTATTTACTGGCGAATTCATGCGACACTCATACAAGTTATATATTTTTTCAGTATCATTACGTCAATTTCACGTCGAGAGTTATTCGACATTTGGTGAGCTAATTTAAAAGAAACAAGACTATATGCTTTAATAAGCTATATTTTGCAATAATTTGGTGTTCCGTCTTTTACGGAAGATACCACGAAAAAATTGATAGTTAAAATTAGGAGCATCTGTCACAAAATCGAGCAAAAATCGAGGAGACACTAACATTGTTTTTAAAAGCAAACTCTACGTGATTGGAAGATAAAATATTATTTCCTGATTTTGTCACAGCAGCTATCGAAGGTGATTTACTACATGAAACGAGGAGGGGGCCCGAAAGACCAAAAAAATACATTAGATGCTCCAGTCTTAAATTAGTTTTTATGTTTATACGCAAAAACTACTGGACTAAATTTGAAGTAGTTTTCACTGTAGTATAGAAGGCCTAACATAAAATCTGGCGTAGGTTTCATTTTGATTCGTCGTCGCTTAGAACTTGAGATATTAACTTTAGTAAATTGCGCGTGGACGAAGTAGCGGGCAAAAGCTAGTTGTACATAATAGACGTTTAAAATCTTGGCACAGTGTCTTTATATTCCATCTTAGAGCACGCCACTTCATATTTAATGGGTATTATAATTTTGTCCAGCTAGATTTCAAAAATATCACACTGTGCGGCGCATCAAGATGAAATTACGCCAGATTTTAAGTTAGACCTTCTACAACAGTGAAAACCGCATCAAATTTGGTCCAGTAGTTTTTGCGTGATGCGCGTACAAACATACAGACAGAAAGACAGATACAAAATCTAAAAAAAACATGTTGCTTCTATTAACCTTATAAAAACCCCTCGTAATGTTTTTTTAGATATCTCTTATGTACAGACACATACCAGTTACAGTTTTATTATATGTATATTGATAACTTAGACAGTATACTAAACTTGGGCTAATGTCATTTTGACGATCGTACTTATACGTACTATCTTCACTATACTGCATTTTATATAAGTTAGAATAGTGAAGTTAATTTAGTACAACAAAAACCAAAATCATAGTAGCAACCAAATTTTATTTCGAAATTGAAAAATGCGATTCTAAAACATAGACACTTACGAACGAGCAAGCTTAATTATATTTACAAATACTGTTAAAACGTGAAGTGTACACAGGCATCCGAATATATCACAAAGTGTACAAAAATATCAAAAACTAAAAATGCCAGAAAAAGAGATGGGGATATATCTTTCTTTCTTTTTGAGTGTTACAAATATCACTGGTGTCAGATTTTTTAAAAGGCATCTGGCATGACTTAACGATTACCGCCATCTAGTGGCCATTTAACACAGTAGAGAAAATAACAGTCAATGTGCAGATTTTCTAAATTTCCTTCACCGGAAGCAGGTGGTGGTTGATGAAAAGACTGCATAAGTCAGATTGGTCTGATTATACAGAATCAGAGGTACAGTCACGAGCACTAATGTGTAATTTCGATCCTTAAGACAATGTGATAAGGTCTAAAATTGGAAACTTATCAATGCTGACGCAACCTTCAAGCGCTTACGAGTGAGCCACTAGCACAGAATTAATATAAGTACTACGTACAGAAAGGAAACTCTGCCCCTCCCGCGATATGGCACCCCCCCCCCCCGGGCACTTCTCCCCCGTTCTTGTGTGTATTGGGACGCTATGACTATGAAAACGCACACATTGACGTGTTACTGACGTATTCACGGATATACAGTTTCATTTGTATATATTTGTACATCGCGCCGTTTCTATGAAGCGCCCGCCCTGTGCCACTACCGCATCTGAGAGTATTGAAATCCACGGGAAAAGGTACCCTATAGTTGTTGGCACATTGTGCTTATTACAAGCTAAGTGAACGTGAATGATTTGTATTTCTGAACGAGACCGCCAGTAACCATATCATACCTTTTCCACTCTATTGAAACAATTCATATGTTTAAAAACCATTAGAATTAGCTAGCGGCTAAGTTTCGTAGTTATTAGATGCTAACACCAAAATTCATTAGTTAATCAGAAGTTGAACAAATTGTAATGCATAATGCCATATATACCAGGTTGACCTATTCATGGTAACCTTAGCTTTAAGTAATTTTTTGATGTCAACTTCAACAAAACAAGAATTTGACGATTTAAAAGTGCTATTTTTAAGCCTATTTATATAAAAACAATGGGTCTACAGGAGGCAAACAATGGTAATTAAACATCTCATGCTATCTCTGTCTAGACAACAGAGAACTGAATAATGGTTGATACCATTTCTAGTTGTATTTTTTGTGACAATGAATGTCCCTCTCACGCTGACTAAAATGTGTAAGTATGCAGCAATATCTAATTGTAAATTTTAATTCGAACGAAAATTTGATTCTATTGAGGGTGTGTGAGCGAAGGAATTACAGGTGCTATGTGGCTTATGTCAGGCGGCGGCAAAATAACGCGTTTATGTCCCTACATAGGTATATATATATCTAGACATAGGTATGTGTATCACTGCATATGACTACCATGAGAAGGCGTGAAATGATACTACCTATTTAAATATTACGGGCAGCTATCAAGCTGCCAAAAGTGTAAAACGGTATTCGGTTCAAAAATCGATGTAACATTTAAAAGATTTTCTGCTTTTTTACGTTAAACTGATATAGACATAAATATTAAAACTAATTATGGCCTAAACAATAGCTAATTGAAATTCATTTAATGCATGTGTTATTTAACTAAGAGATGTGATTTTTACCCTTAAGCCACTTTTAAGACAGTTGGCAAGTTTTTTTTAACTATCATTAGAAAAAATATTAAAGTCTATCTTCTCCGTATCTATTTCTCTTTAGTCAATGATGTTACTGATGTAAACACAGCATAAATGAATATTTCCCCTAATAAATCTTAATCTACTAACTTATAAGTAACAACAGTCTCCATTTTGTGTAAACTAGTGGAGAACGTTTTCAATTGTACATTCTGAGCATTGGCAATAGAAACAGACTCGGCTTCTGCCCATTTCTCTGGTATTTCACAGTCCGTTTTGGCATGAACGTAAACATCAAACGTGCACCTGCAGTCCAAGAAAGGTAAGTATGATATAGTTGCAGCGACTTGTAACATTACATCTCTAATTTCTTGCTGGATTTTCTTTAATTCTTTTGTACCAACAGTTTCGTTCTTTTCTTTCGATAATACGGGGTCGCCATCCTCATACTGAACTTGGAAATCCCAGCATTCGAGGACCTCCTTGTTGGCAACATTGATTATGACTAGGGAAAGCTTCCGAACCTTTTTGCTGACTATCCATTCTGAAAAGGAAAAATACCTTGTTTATTTGTAGGCTAATAGGACTTTTAAACTTTCATATCTTGAGAGTTGGAATTTTAGGATAAAAAGTACCCTATGCGCTTGGCCAGCCTGGTTATATTCTACCCGTGTACCAAATCTCATCAAAATCCATCCAATAGATTTTTAAGTAACGTACATCTTCACACACATCCAAAAACTAACATTTATAATTTAGTGGGATAAGAACAACAAATCCAACAGTCATAAGTACTTACCTACCTACTCAATTTTAAATCGGAACAGGTACCTACTATCTACCTATTTATAAAAATAAACTATTTATAAAAATAATACATTTATTTATTTCAGATAAAAAGATTTAAATGTATAAAATATATCTTCGAGCATAACAACCCAAAACTTTTTGACAAGGAAAAACAAATTTTCAATTAAATATAAAATCCTGCTCTTACCTTCACTTTGAGAAAGCAGATTCATTAAAAACTTCTTTATATCTGGGTCTTCTGACAATAAAAGTGTTATACCATACTGCTGCTCGGCTTTGAAAGTCTCAGGAGGATACAGGCCTCTTTGGAATAACACCGAATTGATTGCATACTCTGAAAAATAAAGAATTTAAAACTATTAACACAAAACAACAGCAGCCATGCATCAGCTAATTCAGCTGCTTTTAGACGAAAACGACAGGACCACAGGTTTATGATGATATCCTGTGGTCCTATCAGTAGGTAAAAATAGGTACAGATGACATGTCGGTAGAACCAGGACAATTATCGGCCACGAAACACAAAAAATGTTTTTCAAACAAAAATAACACCTGCTCATAACAAAATGTAAAAACTTACTTAGGTATTCACAAATGATTTGAGCAGATCCCCGAAGTGTTATAGTATTTGATGTTTGCTGTTGCGACATTTTTCGTAATTGTCCAAATAAATAACAAAAAACGTAAAATATCAGTAAAAAAACATTCAAACACCAGTTTTTACAAAGAAAACAGTTTCAAACAAGGAAGCCGTTAAATTTCAACTTTGATTTTGAATGGAGTCTGCAGTCAGTATGACAGATAACAGCTTTGATAGTTGACGTTATGCGTTTTAAGCAAAGATCAAATTCAGCTTTTACCTTTGCTTTGGCCGGCCGCACACTTCGGTTATTTTCGTACGGAATTTTCAGATTCTGTTTTGATTAGGAAAACCGAATGCATGCTTTTCATACAAAATGTTCGAGTAGGCTTACAATTTTCCGTTCAGAAAACAAAACGGACGTGTGCTCTGCTCCCACTCGAACTTTGTGTATGAAAAGCGTGCATTCGGGTACCCGGATCTGAAATTTCCGTAAGGAAATAATAGGACGTGTTCGGCCGGCTTTATATACTTCAGTTTTAATGCGGACGATATCAGCTATGCTATGCACGAACACTTGAATACGCGAATGTGGAATGTTGTCACAGGATCGCGCCTTGTTTTACACTTTTTGTCGCATTTTGATCCACGTCTCCCACACACGTCAAAGAGCCTGTGAACGGCGAACAACAGAAATATTTTTTTTTGATTCTATGTTTTATGTCTGCGCTGTGAACATGCGAAAACTGCGTATGTAGTGTACGCTGCGTATAAAGATAACATGCACGGCACCAGGCAACGACTTCGTCTATATCCATAGAGCGCGCGAACCTGGATGAACTAACCTGTGAATTAAAGCTAAGGTTTCACGTGCAAAAAATGTGAAGTACATACATAACAATACTCCGCCTCGCACTTTAATTTATAAATCTTGATTCTGTACATATTCTGTGCCACAAAAGCAAAACAAATGTCAATATTTTAGTCACTGTCAATAGTGTCAGGCCAGTGTCTGTCATGTATGTCAAATATATGTCAAATCAAAACAAATTGTTTTATTCATTCTTGCATGATTTTAATTTTACTTGTTTTTGCTGTAATTATGGCTAATAAAGTGAAATTTTGAGAAGGATAAACTTAACAAATTCTTTAGTCTAGTTTTTAAATATTACGACCCAGGAATGGGTCGGCGACAACGCAAACGAAGTCGAAACAAGAGTAAAATATTTCGCACTTGTGACGATGGCAAAGAAATAGTTTTATTAAATTCTTGGCTCACCAAACAGGGTATGAGACGCAACGATAAGCTAGTTCTAGCTGTATTCGATGATACAGGACGAGGAGTACTAACAAAAAAGAAGATATATCCCGGCGAAGAGTTAATGAATTTACCCCTTAATTTGACGATTAATGTGACCACGATTTTGATGGATAATCAGTTTTGTAACATATTTTTAGAAAATACGAAGATGTGTTTACAAGAGTATAAACAAACAATCTCCTTTCAGTCACTAATGGCATTTTATTTGGCATTTTTGAAAGTGCAAAGTTCTGAATCTAAATGGTTTGTGTATTTAGAAAGTCTGCCTAGGAATTACTCTGTACCATATTTTTTGTCAAATGACGTACTATGTTATATACATGATGATATTTTGGCTGTGATCTCAAAACAGAAACATGTTGTAAATGCATCATACCATATTTTCGATGAAATTTTAAAAAGTAATACAAGTTCTAATATCAGTGTAATTCTACTTAAAGAGAGTTTTACTATGTCCCTTTATGAGTGGGCCTATTTCACTGTAAATACTAGATGTGTTTATATGGATTTAACCAAAGTAATTGATTTAAAAAATATTGAAAACTCTATTTTGAATCTTATATGTGATAATACAAAAATATCTTTATGTCCATATTTAGACATGATAAATCATAGTCCTAATGCTAAGAATGAAACAAAATTAATGATAAGTAGGAATTTAGATCATATAAATGTGTCAAATTTGAATGAAGATCTATTTTTTGATGTCCGTTTTTCAATTTACACAAAAAATTATTTTGATCAATATACACAAGTATTTATCTGCTATGGTGACAGTCATAATTTAAAATTAATTACAGAGTATGGGTTCTTTTTGCCAAATAATGATTTGGATCATATTTCATTTACATTTGAAGATATTGTAAATTTTCTGAAAACAAGTAGGTTAAAATTATCTCAGGATCAAATTCTGTTTATAAATAATCATGGATTGAACAAAAACTTGTACATAGATTTTAAAGGCCTCAGTTATAATTTTTATGGCCTATTGATGGTTGTCAAGTATTATTATAATCAGACTATGGATGTGAGTAGATTGCTCTATTCTGCAGCTATTTGTTCAGACAACAAAGATTTAAATAGTATAGTGGCGCCACTGGTTAGTGACAAATTAACAAGTATCAAAGATTTATTATGTAGACTAGATCATGTTCAAGATAAGTGTGTCATTTTAGATAATTGTGTAGCTCTTATGTGTCAATATGTTAAAATATTAGAAAATTTTAATAAATGTTAGTTATGTATTTGTCAATTTGTTTTTGTTTCCTTTGTAAGAAAGAACCAAAGGTAGCTCAGACAGGAGAGTAGCAATAAATTAAGTGACCTTATGGGTCACTTCTCCTTCAATATATGGAAAAACTAGCTTTTGCCCGCGGCTTCGCCCGCGTGAATTTTCCACGGGAACAGTGCTTTTTCCCGGGATAAAAAGTAGCCTATGTGCTATTCCAGGTCATTATCTACCTCTGTACCAAATTTCATCGAAATCCGTCCAGTAGATTTTGCGTGATTGAGTAACAAACATCCTCACAAATTCACAAACTCACATCCAAACATTCGCATTTATAATATTAGTATGGAAGTATGGATGCATGGAAAATGATTACCCTTATAAATACATTATTGTAGCATTGTATGATAGCATATTAATTCAATAAAAATAAGTTATGAAATTCAGCTTTAAAAGTACTCAGTTCGAGACCATGGACTAGAAAAACATCGATGTTCGAGTCGAGATCGAGACTTGTGTTAAGGGCACATGAACCAAAGAATCATAGGTAGTAAACTTCTTTGGTTCATGATGGGGTATTAAGGGCTCTCAGTAAGTGAAAACGGCAATATTGGCTGTTTTCTATAAGCTGCTGTTTAAAGAATGGGGATAGTCCATTTTTTTCGAAATCGTCTAATTCCAAATCCATTTCGAGGAATAGTGTTTATGAACATATTTGTGTAATTAAAACTTAAAAATACCTTCAGATTAATTTTATTTTCAAAAAAACATGAATGACCTTAGTTTAACCTTCATGACGTCATATTTTGGGATTATAATATTAGACATCCGTGCGTTAAGTGCTTATGATTAAAAAGTTAATAAACGTCACTTGCGGTGCAATCAATGTTGCCAACGTAACTGTGTTCCTACATTTTTTGTCCTTTATATCTTTAACATAAACCTTTAAAAAAATTATAATACCTTATTATATGTATCTATTTTCCTATTATTTTCTCTAGTCTCCTTGCTATCTAGATGTAGTTTATTCTATCATTTTCTTGAAAAAAAATATATCATAGGCTCTCTGTCTGTCCACGGTGACAAATATATGTATGTATCTTTTTGGATTTCGAGCACAGGCAACACTAAAGCCGAAACACAAACGTCACGTCCATGAACAAAACATAAACATAACCCTAAAGCAAAAATTACCTATGATACGATTGTAATAAATATAAAAATATTTATTACTTATTACCTACCTACCAATTTTTTAGTCTTTCATTCGTTGATTTCTTTAAACTTGTTTTAAGTTGGAGTATAATCAATCTTCTTGATGTTTTACCTGATGATGCCATTGTTTTGCAAGACAGAGTATTTAAGGAAATTGAATCGATCTTATAGTGCAAGTGGAATCAAACTTCTACACCAAGTGTTTATTCAGGTTATAAACGTGCAAGTGGAATCAAACTTCTACACCAAGTGTTTATTCAGGTTATAAACAAACTTATGTTGAGTTTCACAAAAGTAAAGTGATTGTTCGTCAGAGTGTATTTGGAAAGGGTTATCAGACGTATTAGAGAATATGCTTTGCTCAAGCCGCACTCTGTTGTACATTATAAATATGTGCATATTTGGTGATAAACCTGACTGATAAACCTGCAAGGTGAAATAATAAAGAAGTTTTTAGAAGTTAAATAATATTTTATTTTTCATTTATAATGTATTTTTGTCAGCACTCGCTAAAACCTTTGGAAATATGAATATCTTCCAAAATATTTCTGCCTTTTCTATTACACTTGATATATAACTTCTATCAAAGTCTTCTATTCCCACAAAATATTAACATTCTTTGTTGTTTCGAAACTAGGATCTGCCAAACAAAATACTCCTTTACTCTTCCCACAAAATTTGATAATGCTGCTTTAAATTTATTTTGTATCTTTAGATTTCGGATTATTTATTTATTAGAAACTGGACATTTCACTTCGACAATGAAATCATCTGTTAAACTGTCAGGAGATGCACCCAGTATCCCGTTAATTAGAACAAAACCTGATTTTCGTATTGTAGTGTTCAATATCTTGGCAACTTCATATAAAACTTGTTGCTCAAGTCTTTTTCCACATTGTATGGCTTTCGTTTCTGGCACCTTGTAGCCCCCTAATATTTGTTCTACTAGGGCTGCCTCTGTGTTACAGTGGACAGCTTCATATAATTTTGAAGCGGTCAACCTCCCTTGTCGTACACTGTGCCAATATTTACTGTCCGCTTGATCCACAGACTTTTTGTTGATGTCTTCTATTATTTCTGGAGTTAATACTGATAATAACTGTTGTTTAAAATTTTCATAATATGATCATTATTACATATTTTCCAAAAACTCTCACATAAAGTCAAATATATTAAATATATGATTTATTTTTTAAACTCTCATCCAACATGATTACTAGAGAATTTTTAATTTTCTTTTTCTGCACTCATGTTGGAACTTGAGTAAGACAGAAATGTCTTTTGCATTATGTTTGGGTCTTTTTGCTGTTGCAAATATTTCTTTGCTTTTAACAAGTTTTGTGCGTGCACTTGCTAAAGAAGGTTTCTGCTAGTAGCATTGAATAGAAGTTGAAGCTGGTTCAACACTCTTTTTTTCTAACCAGAAAAGGAGCAGCAAAGAATGTTTACATCCCCCTGTAACAAATGAACATATTTTAGGTTACAAAACATAGAAAATACAAATTTTGTCATATTACAATGGGATGATATGGCAAAGTTTTCATTACACATTCCGATTTATTAACAAGGACAATTCTGAATAGAATCTTTACCTGCGGCAGCTGCACAATCTGTTGTTTCATCAATAATGCACATAACATTATAGAGTTTGTTAGCCACTACGTTCAGGTACTATTTTTCCTTTCACTGCTACATTACTACCACTTCTGCTAACTTGAACGTAACCAACAGCAGTATTTAAATAAGATTCACGGGACGACCTGAAAAAATAATAAAAAGTTTATGTACATATAAAGTACTCTGTGGTTACGTATGAGATGTTGGAAACCTGAAGATGAGGAAACAAGACAGCTAATAAACGGTCAATGAGTGTTTGTCACTAAGAGTTTTAATTAACAAAACAGACAAACAATCCAGGACTCCTGGAGCTCCAAAAATTTGCAGAGTATGCCTCCAAAGTCGAGAATTTTGGATAATAAAACAAATTACTTACATTAAAATTTTCGCACCCCATATTTCGGCAATATCATGCTTGTTGCTACAAGCAATACTCTATTATCATAACATTCTCTACTTTTGGTAGATTACGAGAATCCGGACCGCACGAAATTATTGAAATTACTCATATTTTTCACTTTACCACAGTTTTAAAGTTTGTTAAAGTTGTATGTACAAGTACCTACCTAAGTAACAGCCGAAACTATTGTATATAAATGAGTCAACAATAACCGCGGAAATATTGGGTTTTTTCCCGGTTCTTCGGTCTTCTCAAAATACTGGTGGGAAAAAACGATTTTTTTTTGTTTTCAACTAAGTACATATTAGAACTTTTCTCAAAAATGTTCGGAAATGTAGACATTATTTATTGTAGTAAAAAGTTGACAGGAAGTTTGTAATTCCTGGCTCATGCATTACTTCCTGGCCTAGGCCGGGAAATTTTTATGAAAATTCATTCCTGGCCGCTGCTCAAAACTTTTTAATTTATCTGTCAATGTCACATTAATTATGTAACTTGTCATAACTACGGCCATTTGCAGCTTTATTATAAAAAATGCATTCATCGAGCATACCTATTAATCACAGATTTCCTCCTCCTCATCCTCCAGAACCTCACATTTATTGAGAATTATTCTATACATGCCTCGGCGGGAATTAGAATTTGCTGGACTCGTAATTATTCAAGACCTCGTAATTGTCCAGCAAATTCTTATTTCCCGGCCTCTGCAGTAATGTACTAATACTGACAGACGGATAACCAAGTGATCCAGTAAGAGTTCTTTTTTACCTTTTGCGATACGGAATCCTACAAAATGTATAAATTAAAGTTCGCACAGCAATAGCTCTAACAATTATTTTAGTTTTTGAGTGAAAATATATAAATTGAAAACGTGTTTAGAACGCCGTCCTAAACACTTATCACTCATTTCTTTGAACAAGTCATAAATTTAAAAAAACATTACCCTTCCTTTTGCAGTTGGGTAAAAAGTAACAGTTTTGTCAAGACGGGGATGAAGTAGCTAGCAGCGACGACGTTTTGTTTATATGGTATTTGGTTTTGATGTATGTGTGTGTTGGTACATTTTATTACTGAGTAATAATATGAGCAACTTTTCGGATAGAACCGGCTTTGTTCTAAAAAATCAGCTCTTCGATACATTTTGGACTAGTAGATATTGTAAAATAGTATGGAAAAACTATTTTTTTTTTGAGATTTTACAGTCGGTCGGCATTTATGAGTCTTGAGAGGGCTGAGCACTGAGACGTAGCTGGCTATTAAATTAAATAATAAATAGAAATGGTGCCAATATTTTAGAAAATAACTTGTATTATTTGAACGTTAGTTGTACCTCTCTAGTCTTAACCGCCAATAGCTTACCTTGCTTTACATCAAAATGTGAAGCAAGGTGTTATTAACACACGACACCATGTGTTTTTTAACTCAATGGCGTGCGTCAATCGCTACCACCAATAGGACACTTGGCACAAGACCCACCTATCATCTTCAGTTCTTATTCTTACATATAATAAAAAAATCTGTAACAACACTGGTCAATGTCTGCGCATTAGAGATATTAACCAACCAACCTCTTCGAACTACAATAATAGTTAAATGGCGAGAATGCTACACATAGTAACTGTATTAAGATAATTGATCATGTAGGGTTGATTTATGAAGTATTTCATTTCATAATTTTGTAATTAAAAGCTCGAAAAACAAAATTCTCAATTTAATTTCAATTTTCCCTGTTTCCCGGGAAAGAATCAATCTTCCCAAGAATAAAACCGGGAATATGCCATTTCTGCGTATGACGTACGAGTGGCCAGATGCTTCTGTTGACAGTTGTCAAGTTGACATAATGACAACTTATACTTTTTAATTTCTGATCGAGTGGGCATGGGAAATGTCCACATAATGACATGGATGACGTCATCATATATTTTTTTTCAAACATTTATATAAAATCAATAATACAACTAAATACAATTTTATTCAAATCAGTTTCTCAAAATAGCGTATATTTTCGAAAAAAAATTTAAAAACACTAGGTAAAAAAAAATGGACAATGCCCATTGAAGAGTTTTCGCCCTGAAATTTCTGATATGTATTGTAGAACGTATGTTTAAAGGGAGGACTGTTTCCAAAACACGATGGGAAAAATTTTGCTCTATAGAAAAAAATCCTAAAGTTACCTCTAAAATTTCATATGAATACGGATAACATCCGTGTTTTATAATAAAAAATGTTTTAAAATCACCGAAATATGTGTGTACGTCTTCTTGAAAGAAGGACTTGATCGAATTTAAGATCGAACTCATCCTTCTCTGTGCTATTTATTATAAAAATATTTGAAACAATATGTAATGTTATTTAATGTAGCAACATTATGTTAATATTATTTTTTATATAGCAACACCTTTATTTACTTGTCATTTGTCAGTTAGCGAACATGGCGGCTGTGCTGCTGTCAACCAAAAATATCAATAAAATATTAAAAAATCATGTAAAAATAACCCGAAATTTGTATAGTAATAAATCATTTATTTTAAATAAACCACAATTCATCTTATCATGTAAACAATGTGCAGCTGCAAGTCAATTTAGGGTATGTATTTGGTTATCTTTATCTCTGACTAGAAATTTTTCGCTGTTTTAATTTATTTTAAAAGTTTTGTGGAGTTTACAATTGTTCTTAAGACAACATTTTTCTTTTAGTACTACGCTTCATCTCCTCCAGGCAATGTGGGATCGTCAGATACCGCTAAAAATGTTTTGGCGGCAGTTTTGGCTAACAAGCCAAAAACTGGAAAGATACCACCAGCTGGTAAGACTAGAGATAACCATGGTACCTTTACTTTTAGAACAAACATTATTACGGATAGGAATATTAATTATATTCAAGTCTGATCCATTACATAATGTTTGTTTGACCTTGAACACGAATTTTGCTATGTACACTAATGTTTTCTTGATACAGAAACTGACATTTCCGTTTAGGTACTTTATACTTATCTTCATGATTCATTAATAACTACTCACATATATCAGAATACAATATTTCCAGTTTTTTCCTACGATTTTTTACCATCCAGTGTTGTCCTACAGGGGTTGCGTTGTAGTCCTACTCATTCTCTAATTGTTTTATTTATGTGATATAGTTTTATATTTATTATTTTACAAAAAATTCTATGTATGATGCATCAATAAATTTAGACATTATTTTTTCCCATCAATTACCAAGTCACCAAGTCCGGTTGTGCGCCTATTGTACTACCTTTGTTATCTAAAATGCTGTAGTTGATGTATTCATGTATTAGTACAGATAGACTCAGGATCACACACACAATCGCAAGTTACAAGTTAAATCCTTGAACTTCAACTGTTAAGCTGAATTCATTAATAGTAAGATAATGTTTGCAATCTCCAGACGAATTCAGTCTTATCAAAAAGTTTTTTATCTCATATATACATCATATCATAAAACTGTCTACTTATGCTGTATTCAATAACTTATTAACAGAATGTACAAATCATTCATTATGTAACAATGTACTTAATTAAAATTTTTGTATGATAACTAACAAACTTTTAAAATTAATTATGTTTTTTCATGTTAGTTCATCAGGCTTAACAACCTTCTGACTTAGATTAACATAATTAAAAACTCATTCACATAACATGATAAAAATTAGTATTCTTTTTCCCGCTAGCAATCAGATCTTAGCTATATTGTGTTTAGTTATGTTTTGGCTTGGGATTAGGGGACCGGACAACTTTCTTTTTTGATGCTTCTTTGAAATAACTCGCAATAATAGAATCATCCGTAAAAGAATTACATCAGTAACGAAAGTATTTCCAAAGATATAGCAAAAAACAATTCACATTTTTAAGCGATGTTTGGACGATACCAAAACGCTCCTAACTAAACGTGCATTCATATGACGTCACGCGTAGAAAATGGACTTTCCCAAAAAGTTTGAATTCTAATAAAATAGCTCAGGAGAATAAACTCGTGCTAAAAAGTCGCAAAATGTGTTTAATTATATGTATTCTATCATCATCATCATCATCATCTCGAGTCGAAATGGCACAAATTAGATATTTTTCGACCAGTATTTGGCCATTCTATCATAAAATTACATATTTATAACAATTCTCATACCTTGTCCGGTCACCTATTCTAAGTTGCTCTTATAATTTTGACTTGCTTGTTTATGGGAGACAAAAACCTCTGCCTCTAAGCTGAATGCGATGTCATGCGAAGACTTAATTACATATGTTTAAAGAAATGGAATCTTTAAACTAACTTAGGTACATTATATGTAGTTTAGAGTAAGGATTGGCTATTTTTACCACTTACACCACTGTTGAACATATTAAATTAATGAAACTGTCTCAGTAATTTTTATAATGACAAGATATTTGTCAACATTTTTTGTCAATGCCGTGTTTTGGATTAATGTTTACGAAGCCTCAGGCAAAAGCTTAAGGATATAACGTCTTAGTATTTTTTTTATTATCTTTTGGTATCAATATTACATTTTTTCAACTTTAAAGTTACTCAGTGTTATTGCTATGCTTACGTGTGTAATATTTCCTCTTATCACACCATGAAATTATGTTGCTTTTTTGTAGTTTTTTTTTCCACAGATTGTGTTTGTTACTAATACTTGGTTGAATGCAGTTCTGATCCCGCACGCATCCACTGTTTGTCCGCTTGATCCTTTCCTATATCCCCCTCTTCACCATATAAACAAGTAGATTATCTTAATTTTTAGCTTCATGTCAATTATTTACAGTTTATATCAATTATTAAAAACTATTCAAAATTTATGAAACAAAGTGAGAAAACAGATACTCAATTTGGCTTACAATAATAAAAATATTGAATATACAAATGCCTTATTTGGGCTTGATTTGTAGTCAATAATTGACATGTGATAAAGAAATCAATTCGATAAATACTGCTAGTATATAACTAGATAGAACATCTTAGCACGCCATATATGGCACTAGGATATTTAATTGATTGTGCATAGACTATAAACTGCATCCTTACAATGGTTAGCCTTATAAATGAAGCCATGATGTGTTTAGCAAAAATAACTCTATTTTTACATTTATAGAAATCAGGTGTTGAAAAAGATCCAATGTTTTTCATCTCAACTATCCCAATATCACCATCCTGCTCTATCCTGATACAGAGTCTCCCGCCCCTAGGTATCCAAAAACGGGACTGCTTTCACCCAGGTGCGTCTGTTTTGTCCCGTGAAGATATCAACCTGGCGGATGCGAAGCCGGTCACCGGCGTGGACATGATCAGGGGCATGCTGGAGTATGTGTGGCCCAAGGTGAGGTTTTCCCTTAGTAACAATATTACTACCTACTATTTCTCGCTCATTCTGAGAGTTTTCCCAGTTGCATCCTCAGCATACGTGTAACTCTCAACTACAAAAATCTCCCAACGACGACTCTGTTTCGTTCTTCCACTGTTCTTATTTAATTCTTCTATTTGTTAAATCTATTTAAAAGTTTGCTATAGCCAGTTCTTGGCGGTTTTGTATATATTTACATAAAGAAATGAATACATCATCAAGCAACAAATTGTTTTACCTGCACTGGAGCGAATCTGAAGAGTGGCTGCTAGCACAGGCGGCCACATAGTTTCCCAGGGTCTGCTAGGTTGTACTACTTCTATTACTACTACTACTATCGAGTATGTTATACATAACACTGGTGTCAGATTTTTCTCAATTTTATAGGCATCTGACACGACTTGACAACTACTGCCATCTAGCGGATGTTTTCGTATACATACTAGTAAACTAAACAGTCAGCTAGTACGCCGGTTTCCTCACGATGTTTTCTTTCACTAGAAGCAATTGGCGGTCTATGAAAATTACCATACATGAGTCAGATTGGTATACAAATGTGGCACAAGCAGGATTTGGACCTAGGTCTTTTCGACCATATACGGATATCTTAACCACTCGACCACCACCGTTTCTAAATAAAAAGGTTTTTAGATTTACTAAGTATTTACAATAAATACTACATAACCGATTTTCTTAAACCTTGTAAATAATAGGTAACTGCTTAATGAAAAGAAAATAATGCCACAAATGTTTCTCTATAGTTACACAAAAACATCTTTTGCAGGATAACGCAATGATCAGAAACCGCGTCATGCTGTCCCTGTCTCTCCTGTTCGGCGCCAAGATTGTCAATGTTTCCGTCCCTTTCCTGTTCAAGTACGCCGTGGACGAGGTCAACGGCGTTGCGGTGACCTCTGGCGGCGAAGCGTTGTTGGGAATGGCGACTGTGCCTCAGGCGTTAGGGACTACTGCTATTAGCTTGCTATTAGGATGTAAGTTAATATTATATGGCTCTCTCTCTCTCTCTCTCAGCCGAAAGACGTCCACTGCTGGACAAAGGCCTCCCCCAAGGATTTCCACAACGACCGGTCCTGCGCTGCCCGCATCCATGCGCATCCCGCGACCTTCACCAGGTCGTCGGTCCACCGAGTGGGAGGCCTGCCAACACTACGTTTTCCGGTTCGTGGTCGCCACTCGAGAACTTTTCTGCCCCAACGGCTATCTGTTCTACGAGCTATGTGCCCCGCCCACTGCCACTTAAGTTTCGCGATTTTGCGGGCTATGTCGGTTACTTTAGTTCTCCTACGGATCTCCTCATTTCTGATTCGATCACGCAGGGAAACTCCGAGATTATATGGCTATTTAGTGTAAATATTGCTGAGTAAGGTCTGACAGATGTTACAATACTGTCATTTGAATTTGACAACTGACTACTCACCTTTTCTATCTTCCTCGTTTTTAATTTTATGTTTTTTGTTAAGCTTTCTGTTTCTATTTTAATCTTATTCTAATACCTTCTTGTGCATTTTGTCTATGTTGTACATCCTCTAGTGGCAATAATTTGGAAAACTTTTTTTAAAGTAACCCCGTGAATAACGTAGTGGGTTACGTAATTAGTACCAGTATTTTATAACCAATCTAATTTGTTATTATACAGTATGTAACTGTTTGTTATTCCTTTATAAAATAAAAAATAAATAAACTGATGACAGTATTGTACTATCTGACAGATCTCACTCGCCAGTAGCATCAACTCCTTCTTTAGTCGTATTCCTCATGACTGAAGGTCGTGGTCATTATATGGAATGAAACACAAAGACTACTATCATCAACCAGAGTGCAGGTTTTCTCACGATGTTTCCTTCACCGGAAGCAATTGGTGAAAACTTCCATACATGAGTCGGATTGGTATAGAAACTCATATTTACCCGGGCAGGATTTGAACTTGGGACCTTTGCAGCCACAGGCGGGCGCCCTACCACTCGGCCTTCGGAAATTCTACTGAATAATAGTTTCTAATGGTCGCGACAGAATTTGTTGTAAAGTGACGTCTTTGGAGAAAACGCAACAGTGAAGTTTGTTGCGCCGCCTCTTCTCCACTTGCGCTTTGGAGGCGGTAGTAAGTAACCTTAGCTTTAAGTAATTTTATGACGTCAACTAACTAAAAAACAAGTATACGACGGTTTAAAAGTGTTATTTTTTAGCCTATTGAAATAAAATTATTTTCATTTAATTTAAGATGGCATGGCGCGCGCCACAGCGGCTGGCTTTAACGAGTTGCGGAACGCAGTGTTCGCCAAAGTGGCACAACACTCGATTCGCAAGCTGGCGTGTAACGTGTTCGTGCATCTGCACAATCTGGACCTCAGCTTCCATCTGGGCAGGCAGACTGGCGCTTTGTCTAAGGTTAGTTGCATGTAGCTTTTATTTCGTTACGTCATACCAAAAGTCCCTTTCGCAAAATTTCCCTTTCGCAATATGGCCCTTTCTCAAAATGTCCCTTTCGCAAAATGTCCCTTTCGCAAAATAACCCTTTCGCAAAAGTGCCCGTTTGCAAAATGGCTCTTTCGACTAAATAAATAAATGATTGATTGCGAAAGGGACATTATTTTTACACGACTGACCAAAAAAGGAGTGTTATGTTTTCAGGGTTCATGTATGTATGTATGTATGTATGTAAGTTTCTTTATTCCACCATAAGTCCTGAACGGCTTAACAGATTTTGATGTGAGAGGTATTTTTAGATTCCTTGCATTCCTCCGAGTGACATAGGCTATATGACGTCATCATAAAAACAAAATGGCGGATTATATATGTGATAAATAGCAGACCAAAAAAATAAAATTTGATCAATCTTATCGAGTGGGGTATCAAATTGAAGGGCTTTAAAAGGCGATTTCAAAAATGTAAATAACTTATATGTTTGTATGTACTTTTTTAGTAAAAACTTGTCAGTCGTGTTTTTTATTTTTAATAATTAGCTTGTTTGGTTTTAAAACTGACCAGTGCATTTATTTTTTAGTGATCAGAGTGGCTATCTAGATACATATATGTTTTTATAGACCAACATTTACCTTTTAAAAATTTACACACCTCGAATTATATGTCTCATGTTGATATGCAAAGCTAGCAAGTCTTGGCCTTTGATATAAGCACCACTTTAACGAGGCAAAGACCCATTTTGGATGGTTTTTTGTCACAATAGTTTTTATTTATTTATTTATTTTATTTATTTAACTTCTTTACAAAAAACATGTAAATGGCGGACTTAAAGCCAGAGGCTTTTTATAGTTTCGTTGGTAAACATCTTTATTCTCTGATTATCTTCGCTTCCCTGAAATCTTGAGGGTCTTGAGAATCAGAAAGAGTTCTCAAATTGGACCGGTAGTTCCGGAGATAAGTGCATTTAAATAAACAAATATACAAACTCTTCAGCTTTAATGTTATTAGTATAGTACTATTAGATGTAAAGTCAAAGTGTAAAAAAAAGTCAGTGAAAGTATTTATAACACCAAACAACCGTCGCGTCGTCCTATATGGCGACCGTGACAGGATCAAAGAATTCATTCTCAATTGATCCACAGACAATAGACCGCGGGTCGCGCGCCATAAACTTCGTGCTATCGGCCATGGTGTTCAACGTGGTGCCCACGATATTCGAACTCACGCTTGTGTCTACTATACTGGGGCTCAAAGGCGGAATGGCGTTTGCAGGTCTGTATTATGTTTTTCTTTTTATTAGTAAAGCCTAACCAGGTACATATATAAAAACCCTCGCCATGTTGCGGTAACGCAATAGAACTAATTCCTTATACTGGCAAATAATTAAAAAACCCATCTTTCATTTCTCCTGTCAAAGTTTGACTTTCAATCAAGAGCGGATCCAGTATTATTTTACGTGCCCCCGTGCTGCCACCTTTTAAATCCGCTACTGCTTTCAATAATGTTGCAATGTAAAATGCATAAGTGCTGCCTCTAATTCAGGGTTTTTATTATTCTGGTCAGGCTTTACTGATATTTTTCAGAAATTTTCACTTTACAGTTTCCTAATTTCAAGCCAATACGAAGTAGCTGAATCATCATTTTCAGGGTTCCGTATCACACAAGGCCAAAACGGAACCCTTATAAAATTTCTTTGTTGTACGTCTGTCTGTCAAACTTATTTTTTGTTCTCAAATAACCTTTCTTGCTCAAAATGCTTCGAACCCTACTTGTGCCACGTCAGTTTGCACGTCTACCAACCAGACTTATGTGTGGTCATTTTCATCGATCACAATATTATGAATGAATGAATGAATATGAATATGAATATTATTACAACATGAAATCCAATACTATCGAGCCAAATTTATTGGAATCGAAAAATAATGAAAAATGTCCTGTGTAATATTTTATTTAGAACTTGAGTCAAAATATTCTTTAAGTAGGGTACTTAATTTATTTAACTTACTATAGCCGCGCCCCGAAGCTTTGCTTCCGTGAATTCGCAAGTTTCGGGATATAAAGTATCCTATGGGCTATTTCTGGTATTTTACTACCCGTGTACCAAATTTTATCAAACTCCGTCCAGTAGATTTTGCGTGATTGAGTAACAAACATCCTCATACTCAAACTTACATCCAAACTTCCGCATTTATAATATTAGTAGGATTATTATAAACAAGCCAACATATTGTAGGCCTCGCATTCAGCTGCGTCGGCGTGTACGCAGCGTTCACGCTGGCGGTGACGCAGTGGAGAACCAAGTTCCGCGTGTACATGAACCGCGCCGAGAACGAGGCAGGAAACAAGGCAGTCGACTCGCTCATCAATTACGAAACTGTTAAGGTAATACACATATATACACACACTAGTTTTGCGTGGTTGCGCGAGGTGCAAGCACCTCGCGTGCTGTGCAGGGGCATTAAAACCGTGCAGTTGCGATTGCCCGAAAAATTTTAGGGAAATTATGAAAAAGTCATCTACAAAGAAATGTTGTCAGTTGGGATTAGGTGAAGAGCCGAAAGAGTACTTTGCCTTATGCTCTTTGCTGTTAAAACGCAGCTCGGCCTACGGCCTCGCTTGCCCCGGCTGGAGGAGGGGCTCGGCCTCCGGCCTCGCCTCGCCTCTCGGATTCATATACGCAGCTCGGCCTGCGGCCTCGCTTGCCGCGGAGCCTCGGCCTTCGGCCTCGGCTCCCCGGCTGGTGACTTGAGGTATGAGTTGTCATCATCACGTCATCCATGAATGGCTCGGCCTTCGGCCTCGCCCAATTCTTTTCGCACGAGACGGAGCTCGGCCTTCGGCCTCGCCTGGACGCAGCTCGGCCTCCGGCCTCGCTTGCCGCGGAGCCTCGGCCTTCGGCCTCGGCTCCCCGGCTAGTGACTTGGCTGGCCCATACAAAACTCTTCGAAAAAAATTTCGAAAAAAAAAAAAAACCTGTCAGTTTAGGGGTCCCACGGTCTCAACATAATAAATTGTCTATGACGGTAAAAGTCTACGAGTCCGTTTTCCCCCCCAAAATCCCCAATGAAATTTGTATGAAAAAACAAAATTTAGTATGGAGAAAAAAAAAAAAGTCAAAAAAACCATAGACTACCGCCGGCTGTGGTCGTTGCCCAGGGTCCTCTATGACATTTGGTCGAGCACCCCCCACCTATCTATTATGGTTTCCGCGGGCAGTACCCCCTATCAGTCCGGAACTGCTCCAAGTTCCACTTTCGTATTTTTCCCGGTGCCTCCTCACCCCCCTCCACACTTCCCCATCATTACTTTTTCCCAGTTCCGAGTTCCGTAGAACAAACAATTTATGTCAATGAGTCAGTGAGTGAGTGGTAATGCAGCTATATATATATAGGGGAACCAACCAGCTGGAAGCTTGGTTGGTTCGAACTAGCTTTTGCCCGCGGCTTCGCCCGCGTGAATTTCCCACGGGAACAGTGCTTTTTCCCGGGATAAAAAGTAGCCTATGTGCTATTCCAGGTCATTATCTACCTCTGTACCAAATTTCATCGAAATCCGTCCAGTAGATTTTGCGTGATTGAGTAACAAACATCCTCACAAACTCACAAATTCACAAACTCACATCCAAACATTCGCATTTATAATATTAGTATGGATAATTATAGAAGGGTCCAATACTACTCGGCGGGAATCGACACACACGAGTCCCTACTCTATTTGTTTATGGTTTGGCAGTAGTCGGGAGTTCCCGTAAACTACATACGTTAATAAGATCATTACTATAGTCTTCTCATCTCTAAGGACTTTCTATCTAACAATTTAGGTATAGTCAAAGCCAAAGTCAATTTTTTTTATTGAAACTAAGCCTTCAAAGAAGGCTCTTTTTCACTTCGAAAACTAATTATTTATCATAATATATTATGTCTTAAAGCTACAAACTACTAGCATTTCGGAACGACCACTACTGAGAAGAAATGCCGAAAGAAACTCACGAAACAGTCTTGGTCGCCTAATATGCCAGAGGGGCTATTTATTAACTCAAAAAAACTATATACATACACTAGATTGTATACATTATGATACAAGTGTGCTATGGTGGTAATTAATACGGTAATACATTATGATACAAGTGTGCTGTGGTGGTCATTAATACGAGGCGATATTATTGCGTGCACACTGGCAATCACTCAATAGCTGACAAATCAATAATTTTAGGGTTCCGTACCCGAAGGGTCCAAACGGTCGATAGACAGACAGCGGAGGAATATTAACAATATTCCTCCGCTGTCTATCTATCGAAGCTTCGGATTTTGTTACCTCTGAAACCATACTGGATATACACTTGAAATTTACACAAAATTTGTATTAATATGACCTCTATAACAAATACATTTTTGTTTAAGTTAAAAATTAAGGTGTGGACCACACACCTAAACTTTTAACTTTAAATTTTTTTTGTAAAATCTCTTAAATATATTTTTTTAGTGTGATTTATTGTCGCTCTATTGAAAAAACATAAAGATCTGATTGTGATTTGTTATATTGTATTAAAATAATATTAACGATTAGCACTAATATTGTTCAATTGTACGGAACCCTTCGAGTATTAGTGTTAATTCAACTCACACTTGACCGAATTTATTATATCTTAATTTCTTATTTTCAGTATTTCAACAACGAAAAATACGAGCTGGAAAAATACGACTCGAGCTTACAAAAGTACGAGGCGGCATCACTCAAGACCGCATCCAGTTTAGCGTTACTCAACTTTGGACAACATGCGATTTTTAGTGGTGGATTGAGTATTATCATGCTTATGGCTGCCAACGAGATTGTTAAAGGTAAGTCAATGGGGGATTTTCCAAAACCAAGATTTTAAAAAAAAGTTCCAGATGACTTCATAGACGGCGCTTATTAATATTGTGATTTGTGCAACTGTCAAACGGTTAGGTGTTTTTTTTTCTGCCTCTGGTTGATTTTTGAAATTTATCAAAATTCTATAATATGGCATTCACTTCATGGAAAGAATATTTTGATCGCAGATCCTTGGAAAAAGGTATTTGGTATAAGACTGCAAAATCTCTCTTCAAGTACCTTGGTTTAGTGACGTAAAGTTAAATAGAAACCTAATAAAATTAGCATTTAGATTTCGTTCTGGACACTACCCATCAAAGAAATATCAATTCCTGATTAAAAAAGCAGACTTTCCAAATTGTGAAGTATGTGGGGTGGTGGAAGATATCCAGCATATATTATTAGATTGTACCAAATTCAAGTGTGAAAGGGATTTACTAATGAAGGAGATGAAATTAAATTATAATAATGTGGGTATTGCCCAGACAGTTTTGTTGAAACCAGGTTCTATAATTTTAAAAAGATTTTTACAAATTTTCGTTACATCTCCTCAGACGTAAATCCCTTGGGAAAGGTACGATGGGGCTGACATGTCTCAAAAGATAAAAGCCCCAAAAAAAAAGGGGAAAAAAAAACGCTTAATTTCTTTTAACACCATTGTAAAACCCATGTTTTTACAAATAAATCACGGGGGGCACGTGCTATATCACTGCTGTGCGTGTGTGTGTGTATGCGTGTGTGTGTGTGTGCGTGTGTGTTAGACTGCTATTTTGTGTACCTGTTGTCTACAATACCCTCACCACTCATCACCCTCTAGCACAGATAACCCCCAATAGATTCAGTATCATTCAATGCCTGTTCGCGTCGAAAGTCACCAAACTTAGAGGAAGTACGCGGGGGTCGGGAGCGGCAGCTGACGTCAACGAGAAAAGGACACACATATACTTGATACTTGGGAAAGAAAGAGATGCTTGCAAAAGACATCAACGTCACCCCATTTTGGTACTCTAGTTCGCAATGTTTCACATAGTTCGACCATTATAAAGTGAACTCTGCACGTAATTTTATTAAATTAATTAATAAACTTACCTGTGGAAAGTTATACCATCCTTTTGGAGATTTGATATCCTTGACGCTTTTCTGCCCCATTTTATGGAACATGACTCATTTTTACACACTCAACAAACCTAATAGATTTTTTCGGAAATTTTCACGAAACAACCTCACAGGTCTGAGTTCTGGTCGCAACTGATGAAGCAATTTCATTTATACGTGCAAAAGCATGTAAGTGCGGTGACCGCGTGTTTTAGTTTAGTGATTTTTTTGCCCATTTAGTCCTCGTGCCGTTAGCACGGGGGCAATATTCCTCTTTGTTGTACTCCCCACCCCCCCTAGTTTGCATAGTCCGTCAATACCCTTGTGCCCCAGAAAAACCTGGATCCACCCTTGACCTCTTGTGTTGGAGGCCAAGACTCATTTTGGGTCATTGAGCCCGGATAGTAAGTAAGTATTCGCCCTTGCCTCGTTTTCACTACTTTTCACAGATAAAGGTCACCTAGATGGTGCGTTGTGCTGATTTCTTTCTTCTTGTATGTCCTTTTTAGGGTTCCGTAGTCCGTCAAGGAACCCTTATAAGATCGTTCAGTCCGTCCGTCCTAGTCTGTCACAGCAGAATATCTTCTACGTTTATGGACTGATTTGCATGTAACTTGGTTCGAGGATATTTCACATATAGATCTAATTTTTTAAAATACAAAAAATTTAAATTATCCCTTTTTAAGGGTACCTCCCCATACATGTAAAGGGGGGGGGGGGGGTGAATTATTTTTTTGAGTGACTTTGCCATTTGCGAGTTGTTGCCCGCCAAAGTCGTTTACACGGTGTCCCCCCTGTAATTTCTAAAGTTTTGGACCTATAAATTTCAAATCACTCACGTAAAGAAACAGGCGCGGAAACTCTTATTTAAAATTGTTTCGGGTATCCTGTGATGAATACTTTTGAAATTATTAATAAAAAAAATATATAATACTAGCTTTTGCCCGCGGCTTCGCCCGCGTGAATTTCCCACGGGAACAGTGCTTTTTCCCGGGATAAAAAGTAGCCTATGTGCTATTCCAGGTCATTATCTACCTCTGTACCAAATTTCATCGAAATCCGTCCAGTAGATTTTGCGTGATTGAGTAACAAACATCCTCAAAAACTCTTGTGAGTTTGTGAGGATGTTTGATTTTTCACAAACTCACATCCAAACTTTCGCATTTATAATATTAGTATGGATACTTTTTTCCAAAAGAACAGGTTTAGGTAGCCGACCCCGTGAGATACGGGAAAAGGCTAGGGAGATGATGATGATGCAAGAAATGCAAAACAGCGCTGTGCCAAAAATGACTACGGAACCCTACTTTATGCGTGGTCTGACACGCACTTGGCCGGTTTTTTTTCATGCAGATATTATTTTACACAAAATCAAATCAAAAATTCTTTATTGAACAAAGAAGGCTCTTTTTCACGTCAAAAACTAATTATTTAATCAGTATATTATGTCTCAAAGCTACAAACTACAAGCATTTCGGAACGACCACTGCTGAGAAGAAATGCCGAAAGAAACTCATGAAACAGTTTTGGTCGCCTAACATGCCAGAGGGGCTATTTATTTTCTTTATACAAAAACTAGATTGTCTTTATACATACTTAATAAAAAAACTTCTTTCCAGGGAACATGTCTGTTGGAGACCTGGTGATGGTGAATGGGCTGTTGTTCCAGCTGTCCATCCCGCTTGGCTTTTTGGGTTCCGTATACAGAGAAGTGCGGCAGGCGCTCATCGATATGCAAACCATGTTCACGCTCATGACTGTGCAGTCCAGGATTCGGGTGAGTCGTAATAAAAATATAAAGTGTTGTAATGGTCGGTCATTGGATGGGTGACCAAAAAATCTTGAGCTCTTCCGTGCTTCGAAAAAATGAATGAATGATTTATTTAGACACTTACATTTTACACTTAAAGATATAACAGTTGGCTCCACACTAGGCAACATGCCTGTCCCGTGGTAGCCAAATACGATTTGACAAACCTAAATCAAGAGCCGACATTAGATTTAGTACATTTTCTAAAACACTATACATCTCAATACATATTTATGCAAAATTTTTAATTTGGAAAAGAAGGAATAAACTTGACGTTAAAAAAGAAAAGACTAAAGAATAAATAAAAATTATAACTATTAATTTAATTCGAGAGATTCTCACCAGAAACTCACTTCAAAGGCATGTTAAGCCAAAACCATTCCTTTTTTGTATCGGCTGTATTCGTTAAAACCTATCAATCCGCATTGCGCCCGCGTCTGGGTCATGGACCATATTCCTTATCCTATCCTTACCCATGAGGAAGGCTAGTGCCCCAGTGTAGGACAATGAAAATGGCTGATGAATGATGACAGATTTTTGACAAGTCGCCTACAGGCATGACAGGACTTGACAACTAACGCCATCTAGCGGCAACTACTTATTGAACTCCTAATGGTAGTGTTAAAACTAAAGAACTTATTCACAACACCATTCCTTTTTTGTATCATAATTATGTTGGAATGGGACAAGGCTAGCCACGTACATCGATAATCAAACGTATACTAGGCAGATTATCACATCTTGGGTTTCGTCTAACAAATAAGCGGAGATGTTTCATGAGTTTCATTCGGCATTTCTTCTCAGCAGTGGTCGTTCCGAAATGCTAGTAGTTTGTAGCTTTGAGACATAATATACTATGATTATATAATTATTTTTTTAAGTGAAAAAGAGCCTTCTTTGAAGGCCAAGTCTGAAGAATTTCTGATTTCTGACCTATCAAGCCGAGACGATATAGAAAAATTCCTTAACATAGGACCTGACGGACAAAAAAGAAAAAAAAACACCTTTGCCCAACAGTGGGACACTTGATGGTTCGAAATATAATGAAAATTAATTATAATCTAATTTTTTTTCAGGAGAAAGACCAAGCCCCGCCACTGAAGGTAGACGCCAAGACAGCCACGATAGAGTTTAAGGATGTGAACTTTAAGTACATCAACGGAAAGCCTATTTTCAATAATCTAACGCTTACGATCCCGGCCGGGAAGAAAATTGGCATCGTCGGCGGCTCCGGCAGTGGGTAAGTGGGATTAATACAATCCAAATTTCTTTATTATTACACAAGTAATTACATGGTATAGGTACAGTAACTTAAAACTTAAAAGACAAGAAAATGCGCAAAAGGCAGCCTTATCGCTATGTAAGCAATTTCTTCCAGGCTAAAAAAATAAAAATAATATATTGAAAAATTGCTTGAAGGCGAAATATTGTTGTGCGGGTTGGATTATTTGAAAGAAAGAAGAAAGAAAATAAATTTATTGACTAAACACAAACTGCGACAAGGTAGACACAAAACAAAAACTTATTAATAACCTTTTATATAGTAGGTGTCGCAGTGGTTGCCAATAGGACCTTGCTCAGCATAAAGCTGCAGCGCAATGCACTGCAGCGCTGATAATTCTGCAAGTCCCTATAGATTTTGGGTGACATTTGGAACGACATATATATATTTAAACTAAGTTGAGTTGTAGTTGAGTTACTTCTTTTTACACGATTGTAAAAATAAGGAGAGTCGTGTTTTCAGGGTTCATGCGTGTTTTTCATTATCAGTTAGCACCTGGACTTCTATGTCACACTTAAGACAAGGTCCGACCTGAGCTGCAAAAAACAAAATTCGCTTAACCGCGCCGTGTGCACGTTGCAATAAGATAGTTTTTTGCACAACACAATATTCTACTTTCGTTGGCAGGATCGAACAGATTTTGTACCGATTTAGCAACTATTTCTCAAATATCTTTTAAAATATTAGTCTAGAAAAAAAAAATGTGCTCGATTAAGACTTTAATATAGTATACATATTAACTAATTATATAAAAAAATATATATGTTATCGCTGAAAATTGTAAGTTCCATGACTTGAAAGCTGAAATTTTTTCTAAATTTTCGTTTCCTTTATGAATTAATTAAGCCAAAAATATGTATTTTTATTAAAAAGTACACGATTGAAACCTTAATAAATATTATAATCTATATTCTGGATTTTTTTCCACTTCGTAATTAAACTCTAATTAGGTAAATTTCTTCATGAAAAATTACAATTTTTTCGAATGTGGCCTACGACATGGCCTTAATACTGAGACGTCTACATTCAACTGTAGCACATAACTACATGAGTCACATTTTTCTTTTTTGCCTTCTTTATATTATACTAGCCGCGCCCCGTGGCTTCGCTCGCGTGGGAATTTCGGGATAAAAACTAACCTATATGCTATTCCCGGTATTTTTCTACCCGTATACCAAATTTCATCGAAATCCGTCCAGTAGATTCATCTAAATCCGTCCAGTAGATTTTGCGTGATTGAGTAACAAACATCCTCATAAACCCACAGACTCACAAACTCACATCCAAACTTTCGCATTTATAATATTATTAGGATATTGGGATTAGGATAGGATGTTATCTTAGATATTTTGAAGAGAAATCGATGAAATTCCATATTAAAAGCATGCACGGTATTCTTCGTTAGTGCAGTCAGAATCTGCAAAGCAATATGATCTTTAAGGCAACACAATAAGGTCCGTACAAAAGTGTAATGTTCCACTTGTTCCAGAAAGTCGACTCTAGTAAGACTGCTGTTTCGTTTCTTCGAGCCGCAGTCGGGACAGATAATCATAAACGGACAGAACATCAAGGATCTTGATCTGGCCAGTTTGAGGAAAGCCATAGCGATAGTACCACAGGTAAAATTATACAATCCCTTAAAAACATAAATCTTTTATTTTCAGATAACTAGAGTTAGTAAATAGTCTAGCGTCGACGTTTATTTCTTCACAACTATACTGTATTATTTTTTGACGTTTATTTTTTATTTCTTTTAATATTATTGACGTGTATCTATCCGCCAGAGTACTTTGGATACTGTTGTGACTAGAGATGGGCGCTTGGATAAATTTCCGGAAGGTAAAAATGGGAAAGAATGGGTAGAATTGGTAAAAATTAATTTATACCCATTTATACCCGATATTTTTTATTTATACCGGGAAGAAATTAAAATGAAAGTAAATTATCCTTATTTTCTTTAATACTGATAAAATAATAATTAAAGTATAAATATTAGGTGTGTTTTGATTATAAGGAAGATAAATAACTAGTTGTTTTCGGTTCAAATATTAAAAAAACATAAACAACAGATTTAAAATCATATGTATTCAAATAATATTTTGAAAATAATGATGCATTTTTAGTATATGGCTGTTTAAAGTAGAATTAACAAAAAAATCAAAACATCTTCAGTTGTATTATAGACTAACTTTTGCCCGCAGCTTCGCCCGCGTGAATTTCCTTCAGGAACAGTGCTTTTTCCCGGGATGAAAAGTATCCTATGTCCTTCTCAGTACTTCTAACTATGTGTATGTGAAATAGGAAGATTGGTTGAGTAGATAAAGCGTGAAGAGGTAACAAACAAACTCACTTTCACATTTATAATATTTGTTAGGATTTGGAGGTAACTTCGCAATATTTTTCTATCGAGAAAATTGTATGCAAGCGTGTTTTTGAGAGAGTTAGTAATTAAGTTCCATAACAACCGGTCCTGCGCTGCCCGCATCCGGTCGTTATGGAAATCCTTGGGGGAGGCCTTTGTCCAGCAGTGGACGTCTTTCCTCTGACAGAGAGAGAGAGAGTGTAATTAAGTTGGCTGACATTCGTGTAAGGCGGGCCTTACGATTCGATGATCGCCTAGCCGTTCAATAGAATTCCGGCATTTGGCAAACTTGTTCGTCGCCCCGGCATAACATTTATCGTCTAAAATCAGTTGGCTGCGAATGAGTCAGAATAAAGATACCTATATCTTGTCAGGTCTTTTTGTAACCAAAACGTAAATTGTACACTTTATAAGTACTTTTATACACAGTACTTAATTTAAAAACTAAATATGTGCTTATTTCATAATAAATCTTAACGATATATTGTAAAATATCGTAATTACAAACATTTAATTGATTTTAATTTTTACCCGGTATAAATTAAAAACTCCTGGGAAAATATGGGTATAAATGGATAAATTTCCGAGTCTCGGAAATTTATCGGGTAAATGCCCATCTCTAGTTGTGACTGCCCCACACTCTGTAGATAAACGATGTTGTTTTAATTAATGTCAAAGTCAAAGTCAAATCATTTATTTGCAATAAATAGGGTTATAAAGGTGTTACAGATAGATTGTCCTTATACCTATTTAACTATAATGTTGTCTTAGAACGTGTATTGTTCGATTTTTGGGATGAGAATGGTCCAGTGTGTTACTCCAACTTTTACTATGTTGGTAACACAGGTAATTTAATTTAACAATAAACAAGAAAACTGGTCTTGTATTAAACTTGAAAATGTACACAGTAATTATTAATGGTTATACAGGCGATTTGTAAAACATCAGCGTCCTTTCTACTGGTATGTACTCATGAATATGAGCATTTTTTTATGATACCAACTCTGAAATGTAGAAAAAACAAACAGCTGTTCCATACTTTTTTATACCAACTCGCCTAAAATGAATGGAACTACTGATTTTTTTACTGACTTATAAGTAACAATTTAGGAAACCTTTACACTAGCTGACTGCATTTTACTAGTATATGGCTACTTCCGCTAGATGGCGGTAGTCGTAAAGTCATGTTAGATGCCTTTAGGTGGCTTGAAAAAAAATCTGATACTGATTAGTTATAACACACTCGATAATAAAGAAGTAACAAGTACATATTTCCAGGATTGTGTGTTGTTCCATGACACGATATACCACAACCTGCACTACGGCGATTTGACCAAAAGCAAAGAGGACGTGTACCAAGCGAGCAAAATGGCGGAGCTACACGAGTCAGTCGAAACGTGGCCTAAGGTACGTGTAATGAGATGTAACACTGTCTATTTCGCTCTATCGACTAAAGTTCTGAAAAGATTTTAGCAACATTTAGTAGTTTAAAAACTTATATTATTTACAGAAAATTATTTATTTTAGTTATTGGCACACAAAACAGTTGCAATTTTAAAACCTAGCAAGGGACAAAAAAACAAACCGTGTTTTTACTAAATTCGCTTAAGATAGCGCTTTTCTAAAGCGAATTTAGTAAAAACACGGGTTGTTTTTTGTATACACATATAACAAGGATTTTATGACAAGTTGGAAAGCCAAGAAGTTAGTTAACCAAGAGGAGTCAAGAAACACGAAAAAAAAAATACAGTAATTTACAATAACTTTGAATTCTGCAATAGTAAAATTCATACCAAAAATTATACGTACGAAGTTCCCGGCAAGAATTTGAATATATCTGTTTTTTTTTCTTAGCCGTAGACAGGCGATCGGGTTGTTGAATTCTTAAGGTGCGGGTTAACTGGTAACTCTATATTGGTGTAATAAAACCAACTTAACTACTAAAGTACTCTCATATAGAAATTCCATATATTGAAAAAATTCCATGCGAGCAGGACTTGAACCCGCGACCAGGTCTTTATACGACCTTGCTCTTCCAACTGAGCTATCGCATTTCAATCCTGCACAACGAAAATCTTCACCATATCCGATTTCTATTGAAATGCATTAGGCATGCGTCACCTAACACATATACCCACTATACGAGTAAGGTATTTGATTTAACCCATATTCGATGAAGTTGAAAATCAATTAAAGTGTAGGAAGCCAATATTTATAAAGACCTGGTCGCGGGTTCAAGTCCTGCTCGCATGGATTTTTTTCAATATATCCAATTTCTATATGAGAGTACTTTTTTTTTATAACAGGGCGGCAAACGAGCAAACGGGTCACCTGATGGTAAGCGATCACCGCTGCCCATGGACTACTGCAACACCAGGGGTATCACAAGAGTGTTGCCGGCCTTTCAAGAAGATTAAGACTCGTTTTTTGAAGGTTCCAAGCATCTCTGAGAGGGGGAAACACGAGGGGCTGTTAAACAACCCCAAGCCATTGTATTTTAGACTCTGGGAGAAACAGAATAGAGACGCTGTTGCTAAGTGAACGGTCGCTTAGGATGTTTTGTTCTAGGAAGCGTTGGTTGAGATTAAATATATAACTTTAGTCCTAATTGCACTCTTTAATTTCCGTAGGGCTATGAAACGCAAGTGGGCGAACGAGGCCTTAAACTTTCTGGAGGAGAAAAGCAGCGCGTGGCAATTGCTCGCGCCATTTTGAAAGATTCTCCTATTATCATTTTCGACGAGGCTACGTCCAGTCTAGACTCGCTCACTGAACATGTAAGTCTTCTCAAAAATGCTCGGAAATGTAGACATTATTGTATTATTTTTTTACTTTTTTTTGGGGCTTTTATCTTTTGACATATCTGACATAATAAAAAAAATTACTGGAAATTTGTAATTCTTGGCTCATGCATAACTTTCCTGGCCTTTTTTTTTACAAAAAATACGGTTAAAGTGTACTGAACGACTTGAAATGGCTACAACCTGGAATTACTCTTAAGAAACGTTTATCCTTATCGAAAAGCGAGACCGTCGGTCTCACAGCTACTTCTATCTATATATATATAACTCAAAGGTGACTGACTGACTTACATAGTGATCTATCAACGCACAGCCCAAACCACTGGACGGATCGGGCTGAAATTTGGCATGCAGGTAGATGTTATGACGTAGGCATCCGCTAAGAAAGGATTAACGCGAGCGAAGCCGCGGGCAAAAGCTAGTCGTTTATAAACCTGATTACTATTTCCAGGCAATTCTCCAAGCATTAAAGGCCGCAACAGTGGGTCGAACATCAATATGTATCGCGCATCGCCTCTCCACAGTCGCAGACGCAGACGAAATCTTTGTTCTCGAGAACGGAAGCATCTCTGAGAGGGGGAAACACGAGGAGTTGTTAAACAACCCCAAGTCATTGTATTTTAGACTCTGGGAGAAACAGAATAGAGACGCTGTTGCTAAGTGAACGGTCGCTTAGGATGTTTTGTTCTAGGAAGCGTTGGTTGAGATTAAATATATACGGACGAGAAAAAGATTGTATTGCAGTACTAAGTGCGGTTTACAGTGAATTTGTATTGGTTTTGTTTTTCAAACTAATTTTTGTTTTTTATTATTTTTGAATAGAATAATTCTTAGTCGTTGAACAGATTAAGGACGCAAGTTTTGTTTAAAGCGACGCACCATATTTTAGATGTTAAGATGCTGTGTTGACATTGGTCAATGATGTGACACATGACAGTCACATGACACATCCGGTGAGTTGTCAAAGTGAACAGTTTCACATGTATTCGCGCAATGTGGAAGGAAAAATCCAGAAGTACGTGCAATTATTCAAAGTATTCTGCAGAAGTTCGTGCAAAGTATCTTTAGTTTTTGTAACCAGATAAAAGTACCTGTCATTAAAATAGTTTGAAAAATAAAACCAAATAACAAGGATGTTTCTTCCCTGGCAACTCATTTGCTTTTATTTTTGAGTAATTATTTTATTTTGTTATTTTTGTAAATGTTGACGTCATAGTCAAGATTTTATACGTTTACAGCGGTATTGGTCGCCAAAGTCAATTTGTTAAAAACTATAACAAAATGAAGCCAAAAAATAGTTGATAAGTCAGGAATTGTGGATTTTCTAAAATTACTAGAAAACTGCAGCGGGTTTGATTTGGTATTCAACTAAATATGGACTGACGCAGGTTGACATACTATTTATTAATGTATGTCATGTAATTTCTGGTCCGTTTACCTAAATACTATAGGTTAGCTACTCGGTAGAGTTTATAGTATTTGCGGTTTACGTTAGTCAAATGTTTAAACAAATATTGACTTATTCAATGTTGTCAACAGTACTCTAGTGAAATTAAATACTTTGCCTACTACCTCTTATGTGAAACATATATTCTCGGCGACCTGAAAGTTTAGGGATTAAATATACACTTGTTCACCTAATGGCGTAAACTTTGTTTATAATAATGTTATTGTGTAAATTTATTGATGGTATTCAATACGTGTCGTGTAAATAATTGCTGACGCATGTACAGTGGACGTTAAATAAGTATATTATTTTATTTAAGATGTTGTTTTATTTACCCCCTGTATAGGTTGAATCCTACTTCTTGTACTGGGGGTCATAAATGGCCAAATTGACGAATCGGTGATAAGGTAAAAATTTCCTAAACATTTAAAAATGAACTTTATGGCGTTATCTAAAAGGTCTATTTTAAGTATTGACTAAATGGGAAATGGATCATTCAGATTTGTGAATGTGGCCATTTTAGCCCCCCCTTGTTCAGAATAACCACCATTCCATGATGAAATTAGAATATCGAGTAAATAGTAGTCGAATGGCGGCCATTAGCCGACAACTATAATAGTTTTTTCACTTCTCATGCTCGGAAAGTGCTTATTTGTGCAGGATATAGGCAAAGAGTATATAATCACTAGATATAGGCTGCACAAAATCGAATTTTGTGCACAAGGGCATTAACGTATCTACTCATAAATGTATCTATATTAAGGCAAAGAAAATGAGCCATACAGCCAAACACGATAAAAAGTTCATGGATAGAATTTGTTATTTTATAATATTTACTTTTAATTTATTTGCCTTATGTGTTTTTTAAGACATAAAAGATATTAAAATTTAAATTGAAGTACGGTAGGTTATTAAATTAATTTAAGAAAAATATTATTACAAAATTAATTTAATAGTAGGCTGTATAGGTCTGCAGCCCAAGCCTATCAATGTCGTAAGATGTAAAAAAAGCGGCGGGAAACAGCTCTTGTTTTTTCGTGCGTTTATTAATTTCTTCAATTTGATTTATTTCCTCGCAATCGAAGTGAAAAGCAGAGTTTATAACTCGTCCACAAAACGATTTTTATCCTCGACATTACTATCAGCCCTCGCCTTCGGCTCGGGCTGCTAAAAGTCTCGGATAAAAATGATTCGTTTTGTGCACTTGTTGTAAAATCTACTATATACAGGGTGTTTGGTAGTACAAAGCCTTAAAGCGAAGCCAGTATAGACCTTTAAGAGAAAATTTTCTTGCAAAGTGTTACCAATTTTTTTTTAGGATTTTTTTTTCGAAAAACCCAAAATTTTACACTTAATTGCTAGCAGTGGCGAAATTAATGCAAAACATAATTCTTTTTATTTCTATTTTATTCGAGCGCAATGTATGATCATTATAAAAAACATGTTTCGTGCATCTGAGTCATCAGAATTTATTTTTAAATAATTTTAAAGTAACCAAAAAAAAAATTAAAATTAAAATCCATTTTTACACACAGAAGTAAATTTTTTTTAATGTCTGTGTTTTTACAGAGATTATATAAAAATAACGGGAGCTTTTTTTAAAAAACCTTTTTAAAAACATCTATAACGAGTATGAGCGTGATCTTGTACTGTGGCCACAGACGATTTAAATCGTCTGTGACTGTGGCACTTTTGGCAGAGGGGAAATGTGACTAGTGGCCAATCCAGATTTGGCTATATATTCAAAGGTTAATGGGTATGGGGATTATTTCATTTTTATTTAACACCTTACTGGACAGTAAACTGCTATAGCAGTTACAACAACTAAACTTCTTTTGTGTCTTTCCGGCAAAGTGTTAAGAACACTGTTCTTGTCGGTTTGGAGATTTTCTCAATTTTTTTTTCACGAAAGGTTGTTTGATAAGCAAGAAATTTTTGCCTCGGGCGGAGCCGCCGACGATATAAGTAAATAATTAAACAAAACAAAATTACAGATTTCCTCCTTCCCTTAGCAACACGAACGAACGATGCCCTAACCCTACCGCTGTTCCTTTGTTATCCCAAGTTATCCCGCTGATGGAAAATAGAAAAAAAAAATGGCTTTTATATTTTTTTAACAATGTATGTAACCTCTACAAATAAATAATTTAAGAAGTGGCCAGCATTAATAAAAAAAACTACACCTAAAATAATCGATTGACAAGTTCTCGGTTGTCACAGCGACGGGCTAACACAACAAATCGTTCACGAGGAATCAACTTTTTTCAAAATACTATTGCCCCCTCCGGGTGGTCTTATTTTTTATAGAATGGAGTTTGTGATCTAAGGATGTCAGTGCTTAGCCTGATACCAGAAGACAGGAAGAAAGAACAAAGGTAAGTACCTACATATTTTTTTAATGCCATAGCTTGGGTATAGCAATAAGCCAGACGCAAGTACCTATACGAAAATAAATGCGTTTGGATGTGAGTTTGCGTTTGTTATTCGATCACTCAAAGTCTACTGGACGAATTGGATGAAATTTTGTACACGGGTAGAAAAATACCCGGAATAGAACAAGGTATTTTTTATCTTGAAATTCCCACGGGAGCGAAGCACCTGAACGCAGCTCGTATAATAATATGCTATAGGGTAGTCTCTTGCATGCACTTGTAAGAGAAAAATAAGCGATATTATTATTATTTATTTATTTACTTAGTTCGTCTTGGCAGTTCACACTGGATCTATAATAGATACTTTATTTGATCGTGACATTATAGTGAGTGAATGTACTTAACGCCATATTAAATAAAACAACAAACTAATTACTTAGTTGGAATATGCAAACTTATTTCCCAGGAAAAAAATTAAAAAACATGGAGAGCTCAACTCTACATAGAGTCAGGGGACTCTACAAACTCTCAAATCAGGTTGCGCGGATACTCTCAGTCCCAATGAATAGTTATTAGTAGTGAAGTAAGTAACTGCGGGTAGCGCAGGACCGGTCGTTATGGAAATCCTTGGGGGAGGCCTTTGTCCAGCAGTGGACGTCTTTCGGCTGAGAGAGAGAGAGAGAGTGAAGTAACTAAATAAGACCTGTCGTTTCGTTCCTCATCATCGTCAGCTTTCTGCAATCCACTGCTGGGTATAAGCCTCCCTCTGTCTACGCCAAGCTTCTCTATTCTGGGCCATCGCAATCCAGTTCTTGCCAGCAATACTCCTTACATTGTCGACCCACTCACGACACGTCTGTTGTTACCTCAAGGTATCTACCTAGGTTCTTTGGCACTGCATTGACCGATATCGCGTATCGGTCTAACTAGTATATCCGTGCAGTCGTTGTCGAATCGACGCTCCTCGCGATTTGGCATGATTTAGAATCGTTCTAATTTCACGAACAGTGTCAATAGGGAAGTGCCCTATGTAAAAAATATAGGAAAATTCAATACAAAATTTATTTTCGCTGCAAGAAAAAATAACATTCCGAAATGGGAAAATTTGTACAGAACGGGAAAGGAGGGAGCTTCCCGCGCGTGTCTATGTATGTTATTTTCTTTATAATTTAAATATTTCGTTTCAAAGCGTTGCGTTTTGTCACCTGTTCCTTATGTTTAGGAGGTTATTTGAAGAGGCACCTAAATTAAATTACTTAGAGACGTAATTTCGCGGGAAAACAAATGGCTTTTTGCATTTTACAGAATAACATTCTCGTAAGGAAGGATTATGTTTTTCCTTTGTAGCTTTGAGATTTATAACATAACATTTTATAATTTAAAAAATACTGATGTAAAAAAGTGTCTGAGATGGTATAATTTCTGAATAATCTGTTTGGTTTTGACTTCGGGACATTGCTCTACTCATGTCCTTTTTTGAGGTCCCTTCATTTATTTTTACCTACCTACATAAGTCAAAAGTCAAAGTCAAATATTTTTATTTATATTGGCTTAAAAATAGCACTTATAAATCGTCACTTTCTTATTTTTTAGTTAGTTGACGTCATAAAATTACTTAAAGCTAAGTTTACCACCGCCTCCAAAGCGCAAGTGGAGAAGAGGCGGCGCAACAAACTCCACTGCTGCATTTTCTCCAAAGACGTCACTTTACAACATATGTCTTACAATTAAATAACTGTATATGTGGACGAATATACATTGAGTATATATATTAAATGTCAAATTTATAAATTAATAAAAATTAATAAAAATACTATACATACTATATCGAAAGTACCAAAGTTAATAACAATTAAAAACAAAAGTTTGTGAAAAATTCTGACGGTGAATTTATTTTGTCTGCCACATTTTTTATAAGTGTTTTACTAGCCTGAGCCCGCAACTCCGTCCGCGCGTATCTCGGGTTCTAAGCGGCGTATCAAGATGAAACCTACGCCAGATTTTAAGTTAGACCTTTTATAATACAATAGTGAAAACCTCATCAAATTTGGTCCAGTAGTTTCTGCGTGATGCGCGTACAAACCTACAGACAGAAAAACAGACAGACAAAAATTCTCCAATAACAGTTTTATTATATGTAAGTATTGATGGTTTGCAAACCAACATACTTTTCAATCAATTCAACTTTATCATAGCTAAACCGCAATGCGCTTACCAAAGGCATTGTTGTCTTTGTTATTCTATTCCTTTAGGTAGTAGGTACGGACTAGTAGATAGGTACCAACCTAATCTAGGTCGATACCATTTTGTTATAAGTTATGCATGGTAGCCTACTTATCATGTACTCGAGGGTTTCGCTGGAACGTTATTGATTGGGTTCTGCTTAATCCTTTTATCGCGATATCTTTGGTATAATTGTTTAAAAATTGTATTCACCCTACTCTGCTCTCACGGGAATACAGATACACCAATGACGTTTTTGTCCCTTACGGGGTAGACAGAGCCAACAGTCGTGAGATTAGGAAGTCCACGGTCTAAATTGGAGTGCGTTTAACCTCGATCTTGCGTGATGGGAACCAAAGATGCGAGATCTAGGGTTATAGTACGCGCAAACTGAAAAAAAGCCCCTTCCCTTATGCCTTGAGTATCCCTAACTATTCGTATAACTAATTTGCGATATTGTCTCTGAAGATTTATTTGTTACTTACTTACTTTTTGGGGACGCCAGCGCAAGCACCAGACGGGTTATCATACTGACACCATTTCACCCAGTTCCCCGAGACCCGTATAAGGTTTTGAATTAACTGGTGACTCACGTTGCGACCCGCTGAATCTGCCTGTTACTGTGCAGAATTTTAACAACTGCCCTATTGTAATGTCGCTCGTCTCTGGGGAAAAAAGTAATAATTGAAATATTTTACAGAAAAGAATCGCTAGAAAGCGTGTACAGCAGCAACTCCCGGCTAAACTTGCTGCACAAGCGCAAAAGACTGAACCCCAACGACGCCATGTCCAACCACTCCCTCACCAGCCGACCGGACAAGTACGTGGCCCAGCGGGTGCTGTCAGCCAAGACTCATCGGGTTAAACAGCTGCAGAACCAGTTGGCCGACGCACATTACCATTTACAGGTTAGTATAGTATACATCGCGATGTCCAACCACTCTCTCACCAGCCGACCGGACAAGTACGTGGCCCAGCGGGTGCTGTCAGCCAAGACTCATCGGGTTAAACAACTGCAGAACCAGTTGGCCGACGCACATTACCATTTACAGGTTAGTATAGTATCATCGCGATGTCCAACCACTCTCTCACCAGCCGACCGGACAAGTACGTGGCCCAGCGGGTGCTGTCAGCCAAGACTCATCGGGTTAAACAACTGCAGAACCAGTTGGCCGACGCACATTACCATTTACAGGTTAGTTACTAAATCACTAGCGTCTAGTAGAGGAGCGATGTCCAACCATTCGCTAGCAAATCGACCGGACGAGTGACGGAATGGGCTTTGTCAGTCAAGACTCATTGGATTAAACAACTGCAGAATTATTTGTCTATAGGTTAGTTACTAAACTGCTAACGATTACATGTATATTGCTAAACGTGATTCTGAAGCATGTGTGTGATATGATGTCACCATCACCACAGAGGAAAAATCTTGACGCCACGCCCGGGAATTGGAAATCTTTCTAAATATATATATCTACATGGTAAATTGAAAGGAAAAATGTGAAATGTTTTTTCAAAGGGCCTAAATTAATAAACAGCTTTAGATTGGGCACGAGATCTTTACTTAAAATGACATTAATATTCAGGCATAATATGAGTAGTTTGGACGATACAGAAGTAGGTAACAGATGGCTTAATATAGTACTATTGATTTAAGAAAAAAAATTCTTCGACTTTGCAAGGTCGTTCACAAGTTTTAAATTTGAGCACTTATTATTAATCGGCAACCATAACAAATTGACCCAATTATAAAGTTTTGTTCCGTGAATAGCACGGGTTTGCGAATAAAGGCGTATTATACACTGCTCGTGTAGAAGTTTTAATAAGTATATGACTGTCTAAAGAAGTGTGAAGAGTGTCTTTTCAGGACTCAATGTGTTTTTTATTTCATCGCCGTGCCCAGGGGCTTTGCTCCTGTGGAAATTTTGGATTCAAATTGCCGTACCTATGTGCTATTTCCTGTATTTTTCAGCGCGTTGTAGTAGCTACTCTACCAGTAATCTGCTTACATTGGTAAAGTTAGTACTTAAGACTCAACGGTGCCTCTAAAACTTTTACTCCACCCATGCAGGCAAGTTTTAAGTGGGGATTAAACATAAACATGGAAAAAAAAAAACATTCTTTAATAGAAAACTTGATTGTCAAATGAAGCCCAAAAACGTTAAGTGTGCTCGAAATTATTTTTTTTTACAGATTGCTTTCAAATTCTATGGAACCAAAAGACACCAAAAATGTCAAACTTGACAAAAATGAGCTTCACAGAAGATATTACCCGTCCTTCAACAACATAGGCAAAAACCATATCTGTCATCCCGTTTCCTCAGCTGTCTGTCTCTAAGTAAAATTAAAAAAAAAATCTTGCTCTATGGGATTAACCGCTCAGTACTGGTCATATCCCTTTAATCAAATTGTTACTTTGACCGGTAACCCTTGTTATTAGTACCTAATGCTATTAAATGTAATTACGGTTTGGTTGGTAGTTCCGAAGTTTTATGGCACTTGGATTACGGAGTGGAATAGTTTGTGGAGATTTATTGTAAAAATGGGGTCATTTTAGCAGGTTCTGTACGACATAGGTCACTGGATGAAAAGTAATCGTAAGTAAGCCTGTCTTAATGGCCCAATGGTCCAGTTACTTTGTGACCTGAAAGTTGAAAATTTGGAAAAAAATACTTTGTTGTCTTCTTTCTAATGTGATCTTCGAGTGTGCTATAGATACTTAGCACTGGTTTTTCTCAAGTCGCGTAAAGGCAAGGACCCTAATTCATTTTCCCGCTATTTACTATCAGTCTACCACAACAGTGTACTGAATTTTACCAAAAATCCGTCATGTAGTTAAATTTTGTAATAAACTTTCGATTTTATGGTATTGGTGAGATTCCTACAGATTGATTCATGTAGCATTTTATTTTCAGGAGCTCAGCAATGAAAACAGAGTTTTGCGCGCGTTGCAAAAGAAACAAGAGATAGCTCTGCAGAGGTAAGCGCAATTTTTTTACCTTTCTTTTTGTTTCTTTCTCACAATTTTTATTAATTTAATATATACGAGTATTTTCACGATTATATCATTATACGGTATATGAGTAGATCCCTATAATACTACATAACGGGTGTACGGAACACCGTTCATTTAGTTATTTAACCCTAGCATAATATACAATGCGCTTACGCGGCACTCTCGCCACTTGTGCATTTTAGTAGCTAAAAAATTAGTGCAATATATCAATTCACTCAATACGGTTGTTTTCCATCTCCAATCAACCTTTATCATTTCTATCATTATCATCTCGTGCAAGGATTTACAACCCTTGCACCATCTATCATCAGTGTAAGGACTTTACAACCCTTACATTGTTTTGGTCCTTCGACATCCTTTTTCATCTTACATGCAGTTTGATGAGAAAGTGATCCAGCTACAATCATAACTATCATTTATCATTCGTGAACTATTCAATCACTTATCATCAGTTTATATCTGTGAGCATTTATCATACCAGTGAACAGTTTACATTTTATAATATCAGGACATTAGTGAGCATTTTTGAACATTTGAACATTTTTGACTATCATAAACTATCAGTGTGTTGTGATTCGTGCTGAATCCTTGCAAGCAGCCGTAAGTGATCGCAGCATCGTTGCGCTGTTACGCAACTATCGTCGAGTCTCAAGTAAGATTGTTCCTTTTTGCAATTTTTACCTGAATCATTATTAACATGGAAGCTTCATTGAAAAGACAGGCTGAAATTTATCAGAATATTCATCGAATCAATATCAATTTCGGTAAGGACTCTGAGTCTAGAAAAACTTTAGAGTACTTGGAAACCCGTCTTCAAACTATTAAACTTCTTTGGGAAGAATTCGATCAGAATCATGCGGAAATATTGAACAAGGCTAAGGAAGAAGATAGGTCGCATCAGTATTTCCAAGAAAACATTTATGAGCAAACTAAGCAGGTTTATAAATCCACGTACGAGTCTATTTATTCTCGTATGTCTTTAAAACAGGGGGAAGGTTCCGAAACTAAAACTAGGAGGAGGTCGGAATCGTCTGCCCAAACTAACGATAAACTTGACGATTTATTGAAGCATTGGGATCATTTACAAAATATCAACTTAGCCGACCCCGAATATAACGTTTCCAGACCCATTGAACTTTTATTAGATACCACAGTATATTCGGAAATCATCATGCAGGGTTTAATAAAAGGACCACCGCTCGCCCCTATGGCACAACAAACCAGGATTGGTTGGATTTTATCAGGAACGGTAAAAACTTATCATTGTCATGTACTTATCAAGGAGGTTCCCGATTTGTCTAAGTATTGGGAATTAGAGGACATCAATTCGGACACTACCACTCAAACATCAGGAGATCATTATTGTGAAAATTTATACCAATCTACAACTAAACGCCTGGAAAGTGGTCGGTATGAAGCCAGGATATGAAAATCAGTTGGGAACATCAAAAACAAAGGCTGTAGCTCAATTTAGGCAACTAGAGAGAAAAATGTCCCATAAGGTCGAGTATGCAAAACAATATAAAGAAGTTATTCAGGAATATCAGGAGTTGAATTACATGCGTCCAGCTTCTCAATCTCAAGCAACCCCAATGGTGTACTTACCTCATCATGGCGTCGTAAAGGAAGAGTCTACGACCACTCGTCTCCGAGTCGTATACAACGCTTCCTCAAAAACAAGCTCCGGTTTTAGTTTGAACGACCTCATGGAAAGGGGTCCAAACCTACAAAAGGACCTCCCGTCGTTAATTTCAAGGTGGAGACTACACAAATACGTTATAACATGTGACGTTCAAAAAATGTTCCTACAGATAAACGTAAGAGAAGCAGATCATCCCCTTCAGTCTCTCGTATGGAGAAATTCATCACAAGAACCTCTCAGAGAGTATCATCTTACAACTGTCACATTCGGTACCAAAGCAGCCCCGTACTTGGCTATGCGAACATTGCTGCAGCTCGCCAAGGACGATCGTCACAAATTTCCCATGGCTGCCGAGGCCCTGGAAACATCATGTTACATGGACGACATACTCTGCGGCCAGGATACATTTGAGCAAAGCAAGGAGCTTATCAATCAACTTATAGGCATTTTACAAGGAGCGGGAATGAACTTAAGAAAGTTTTCGAGCAATGACCCAGAACTCATGAAAGATTTGCCTTCAAATAAACTGAACGACCCTCATGAATTCAGGTGTTCAGAATCAAGAAAAACATTGGGTCTCAGATGGACCCCATCAACAGATACATTTTCATTTTCATACGACATTGATAACATAAACAGCAATCATTTAACAAAACGCATTCTATTATCAAACATATCAAGGATCTTCGTTTTTCAAGGCTGGATCTTGCCAGTTACGGTTCGAGCCAAGCTCTTATTTCAGGAAGTGTGGGCTTCTGAAGTAACATGGGACGAAGAGCTATCATCGGACATTAAAGAGAAATGGTCGAACATTCAAACAGACATTAGCCATTTACATCAATTAACAATTCCTCGATATATAGGTAACACTAAAAATAAATATCAGCTGCACGGATTTTGTGACTCATCAGAAAAGGCATACGCCTGCGCGATATATGTCGTCACATGCGATAAAGGCGAATACACATTGAAGTTACTTACAGCAAAAACAAAATTATCACCATTAAACAAAGTTGTATCATTGCCTCGCCTTGAGCTATGTGGGGCACTCTTATTATCTCAACTCATGAAAAAGGTCAAAGAGTCTTTATCAAACAAGGATGTGGAAGTGGAGGTTTATGCATGGACCGACTCCATGATAGTTCTCGGATGGTTACAGGGAGAAACCACGAGGTGGAAACAATTTGTAAGCAACAGAGTCCAGAAAATCATCGATGTCATTCCTCCTGCAAGCTGGCACCACGTTCGCTCGGAAGACAACGCTGCCGACTGCGCAACCAGGGGATTAACAACCTTACAACTGAAAAAACATGCACTCTGGTGGGCAGGGCCAGAATGGCTTCTGAAATTCAGTCCTGAACATCTACAAAAACCAAAAATTGAAACCCCAATCATAGAAGTCAAAAACGTCCAAGTAAACGCCGCCTTACATCCACAGCAAAATGACAATTTTAATTTTATTTATGAAATACTATTGAATAACAGTTCACTTACCCGAGTAGTGCGGACAATGGCATGGATATCACGTTTCATTACTAGAATTAGAAATAAACAAACACCATATGATACTTCCTTGACCTCTTCTGAAATAAATCAAGCATATAATTTTATCATTAAAAACGTGCAAGCATACGATTTCAATCTGAAAGAAAACCCATGCAAAAATAAGAAACTGGCTAATCTTATTCCTTACTTCGATCAACATGGAATTTTGAGAGTCGGTGGACGGCTGAAGAACGCAAGCATCAGCGATTCAGCAAAACATCCCATCATCCTATCAAATCATAGTCGTTACACGGATCTACTCATTCATCAAGCTCACCTTATCACTTTACACGGCGGACCTCGGTTAACACTTACGTATCTTCGCGATAAGTACTGGATAATCAGCGGCATGCGTACAGTCAAACGACAACTGAGAACTTGCGTCAAGTGTAGAAAGTTTAGTAGCGATTATCAACAACAAATCATGGCTGATTTACCTAAAGCTCGAGTCACGCCATCCCGTCCGTTCACACATGCTGCAGTCGACTTCACCGGTCATTTCGAAATTAAAACTAACAAGGGCCGTGGGGTTAGGTCTACAAAGGGGTACGTTGCGGTATTTATATGCCTATCAACAAAGGCATTACACCTGGAATTAGTTTCCGATCTTAGTACACCATCATTTCTCGCAGCTTTCCGTCGATTTTGTGCTAGGCGCGGTTCACCTAGGCAAATGTATAGCGATAACGGAACCAACTTCGTCGGTGCTAATCGCCTACTTAAACGAGAATATAAGGAGATAATTCAAACAATCAACGAAGACTTCTTCAATAGCATCAATGAATTAAACATCGTATGGAATTTTAATGCTCCCGTCTGGCCTAGTGCGATGGGACTTGTAGAATCTGCTGTAAAAAGCCTTAAGTACCATCTCAAGCGCGTGTTAGGTGAACAAAGGCTCACTTACGAAGAATTCACCACTTTATTACATCAAATAGAGGCTTGCCTGAATTCGAGACCTCTCTGTCCTCCTACAGAAAACCCTGATGATGAAATATTGACACCAGGACACTTTCTCACTGGTGGACCTTTACTATCTCGTCCGCAAACTGAGCCTCATTCGTTTACTTTAACCAATAGGTGGCACCTCATTCAAGCCATGAACAAAGAATTCTGGAAGCGTTGGTCGTCTGAATATCTACAACAATTACAAATTAGATCAAAATGGATTAGGCCTACTACAAATCTTAATATTAATGACATTGTTATTATCAAGGAAGATAACATGCCTCCTGGGAAATGGGCCTTAGGAAGAGTTCTAGAGCTACATCCGGGGAGCGATGGTTATGTACGAGTAGTGTCATTAAAAACAAAGAAAAATATTCTCAAACGCCCGATCAGTAAATTAATTCTTCTACCGGCGAACAATACTACCAATAACATCGAGAATAAAACCGAACAAGAGCCGGACACAACAATCACAGCATCTGCGAACTCCGATCAAAGCACATCAAGGTCACTCCGGCCTAAGAAAAAGGTTACCTTCATGAACATGCTATGTATTTCTTTACTCTTCTTCTTAACGTTGTTTTCCCCCACAATGCAACAAGAAAATCGTACGACATATCAAGTTGAACATTTTAAGGAAAATCAGAATCTTTATTTTGACAAAATATCAGACATTCAGTACATAAGGGACGATTGGAAACTTATCATATTTTACAACATGTCATCATATTAGCAAGGAATAAAAGACTTAGAATATTTCGTGAAAAGGGCAAGTTATTCCTGTTACAGTTCTGGTGCACAATACAAAAGTATTGCACTGCAGTTAGAGCATGAGTTAAAAGAAATTGAGCATTATAATACTCTTCTCAATAATCGATTTAAATCAAGAAGAAAGCGTGGCCTAGTTAACGGCGTTGGTATGATTGCTAATACGTTATTTGGCGTATTAGATGAAAGATTTGCGGAGCAGTACAGATTAGATATAGAAAAGATCAATAAGAACGAGAATCACCTGCAGGATCTTCTAAGGAACCAAACTAGCGTAGTGGAAACTGAATACAAGATTTTACGTGAGAATGAAGAAGTCATGAATAGCCAATTCAAAGCGATCAAGCAGCATATCAACATTTTAGCATCGGAAACAAATCAGGTTCGTCTCGAGAGTCAACAGGGACTTTATATATTATCATCAGCATTATCAATTCAGATCATCATATCAAATATACGACGTATACAGCACACTTTAATTCAAACGGTGTCGGATATCAATCATGGACAAATAGATAACCTTCTGTTGCCGCCAGAGGACTTCTTGCATCAGTTAAACATCATAGCCTCACAACTGAAAGGCGATGTCACCCTTCCAGTAGAAAAAACGAATATCATAGATTTATACAAGACGATGAAAGTATTCGCTCGCTTCACAGACAAATATCTCATCATTGAAGCTACCATTCCCCTCATAAGCAGTGAAATATTCCAACTCGATAAAATCATCAGCATACCTCAAATATCGATAATTGATAATACTAATCTCATCACATCGACAGCAGATTATATTTCATTCAACCTCAAAAAGGATTTATTTGTCTTACACTCAAATGCTGACTTACAATCTTGTATCCATCTCCCATCTAAAACACTATGCTCTTTAAACAAACCGCTCTATAATTTAAAAGAGAACCAATCATTATGCGATAACAATATTATAAACATCGAAACAATTGGCTCACATTGCAAGTCAAGTCGAGTGGCAAGCGCCGACAGGTGGGTCAAGTTACACCGACCCAATGTCTGGTTATACTCATGTTGCCAGGATTGCAAGGTTCGCATATTTTGCAATTCCACATTAAAAATAGAACAATTACACGGTAATGGCCTAGTCACCCTGGGTCAAGGATGCCTTCTTAAGACTAATGAGTTTACGATCTACAGTCACAACAATTTTATCAGCAACATGAGCCAACAGTACCAAGCAGACGCTATAAAGATATCAATTTTGAACTCTATCGTCAACACCTCCGTAAGCAAAAACTTTACCGACATTTCAGCACATCATGATCAGGCATACGATCAATTGCAAAACCAAATCCAGATTATAAAGGAACAATCTCACGATCACTTCACCATACATGACATACATCACTACGTCATCAGCTATACTATCATAGGCGTACTTCTAGCCATTGCGGCTATTCTCGTAATCATCAGAGTGCGAAGGTCGCACTCAGCAGCCGCCCGCGCCGCGGCTGCCCAGCAGAGTACGTCCCCCATGGTCGGTCGGTCAGTGCAATTTAAAATCCCAAATGAATAAGTGCGCAAAACGTAACAAATTTGAACAATTCGGTTGAATAGAGACAATTAAACTAGTTTATAGTAAAATGCCCATCATCTTGTATCATGTAAAACTAATTTATAACATTTAGGTTAAAACATCAACATTTTGTTGTATAAACAGTTCACTCGTTTAACCCTCCCCATATGTAAATACACTTTTTTCCTCTAGAGGGCAGGATGTACGGAACACCGTTCATTTAGTTATTTAACCCTAGCATAATATACAATGCGCTTACGCGGCACTCTCGCCACTTGTGCATTTTAGTAGCTAAAAAATTAGTGCAATATATCAATTCACTCAATACGGTTGTTTTCCATCTCCAATCAACCTTTATCATTTCTATCATTATCATCTCGTGCAAGGATTTACAACCCTTGCACCATCTATCATCAGTGTAAGGACTTTACAACCCTTACAACGGGTAAAGTAAATATGTGGTGGTTTTAAGTGGAGTGAAACTATTCTAAACCGTGAATTTACATTTTCTTTTAATTCTGTTTTTGTATATCTAGGTGAATCAAAAATCTATCTAATAACGAATCTTTTATCTAATAATAAAATAATAGTACCTACCTAATAATATTTTTAAGAATGGGTATCACGTCACGTTGCACTAACCAACGCCATTCTTTTTTGTTACTCTTTTTTGGCAAGCTATTAAGATGACGTATTACTTCGTTGCGAGTTGAAGTCTGATAAAGATGAATGGATAAAAGAGACATTATTACGCCGGCAAAATAATAAGAAAAGGCAATAGATTGGTGTTAGTGTAGTACATTCTTGTTAAATAAGTCTGGCTGTTCCATTTTTGCGTCTACCTATCAAGGTACAAACATAAAACAAAGTCAGGTTAGTTACACCTACACCAGTTATAACTCGAGAACGGTTGGACCGCTAATATTTTTTAAATGTAGTAAGCTTTTCTTTTTGTTTGTCTTACGAACAAATAAAATTTAAAACATATTAACTACGTATTCCATCTTCACAAAAATCTGCTATTTCCCCACATTCAGTACCGATTTTTGATTCGACAAAGTATTCGAGGTGTAATCGTATTGTCGCTAACGCTTTCTATTTCTGTACCTTTAACCGTATTTCCTTAAAAGCCTTCGGATTTAACGGACTAATTGAAGACGATGGAAGGTAAACTCGTGATTCATTCGCCAAATAAAAATTGCAAAATTCAAATTCTAAATATAGACTTGATGAATCAGATAATCCAATGCATACCTTCGTGGTCTAGTGGTGTAGGCGTTAGACCCTAAAGTCGAGGGGTCATATTTACTTTGTAAAGTGATTTCAGTTCTGTACACTCAAATTGTCAGAAATGTGATTTTGGAAAGTAGGGTTTGTAGTTTTGAGAATTACAGTATTAATTACGGTAAGTCAAATTAGACGTGAAATTAAGTGCAAATAATTTATTCAGAAAGTGCCAGTAAAGGTGTAATTTCTGAATTTATATTGTTATAATTTTTTACGCGATTAAAATATCATTATAACCATGATGTACGGATCATTTGACCTGAATTGATTGACTTTGACTTGAATCCCACTTGAAAAGTCAACTGATATCAGGAACTCTATAAACTCTTAAGAGAGAAAGATGAGAAGAAACAGCAAAATCTAACGGCACAAATGGATCTCACGGGAAAGCTTACAATACTAGTTACGATACTCCAGCTAATGCTGAGTTAGAACCTTTTTGGGAATGTTTTTGTCTACATTTTTGTCTATTTTTGTTTGTTTTCTCAAGCAAATCATAACGAAAAAATATCGTCTTAGAAACATGAATATAGTGTCATTATTCGGCTCATATAAAACTACAGGCTGTTTCTTTACCTCTTTTCCTTAGCGTGTTGACTTTGATCGTACCTACTCGGCAAAAGCTATATTGTCAGTTTGCTATTTTTACACGACTGACCAAAAAAGGAGTGTTATGTTTTCTGGGTTCATGTATGTATGTATGTATGTAAGTTTCTTTATTCCACCGTGTTATGTTTTCAGGGTTCATGTATGTATGTAAGTTTTATTATTCCACCATAAGTCCTGAACGGCTTAATAGATTTTGATGTGAGAGGTATTGTTAGATTCCTTACATTTCTCCGAGTGACATAAGCTATGTAAGTTGTCAGTCGTGATTTTTATTTTTAAATAATTAGCTTGTTATTTTTGCCATTAATTGCCATACAACATTTGTATATTTTAGGTATGAAAACTCAAACGCCGAGCTGCCTCAAGTCCTGAACTCGCACAGTGAGGAAATGCGAGTCCAGCAGACGAAGTACAAACAGCTGAAGCAGCAGTACAAGGAGGCGGCGCAGAAGTTGAAAGAGAGAGACATGCAGTTGCAACAGCTGAAAGACGAGCATCAGCATTTGCTGGAGTTGAGCAAGGATAGGTGAGAGATATTAATCTATCGAGTTCAATCTTGCATAGTTAAATAAATAAATATATACGGACAGATCACACAGATTGAGCTAGCCCCAAAGCACAGGGCGGGCGCTTCACAGAAACGGGGCATCAAATATGCCTACTACTACTACAAATGAAACTGTATATCCGTGAACACGTCAGTAACACGTCAATGTATTCGTTTTCATAGTCATAGCGTACCAATACACACAAGAACGGGGGAGAAGTGCAGGGGTGCATATTGCGGTAGGGGAAGGAAGTTTCCTTTCTGTACGTAGTACTTATATTGATTCTGTGCCCAAAGTAAGTTCGAGATTTGTGATATGGGATACTTACTCAACGATACCATATTTTATAACGAATACATATATAGATACTCGTAAACATCCAAGACCCAGGTCAATCTAAAAAATATGATTTTCCATAGCATGGGCAGATTCTATAAAGCAGGCATCCCATTCTTTCATAGTCCAGTGCGCTCGGAATGCAAGTAATAGAGAGAGGTGGAAAGCCTTTGCAAAAGTAGCAATCTTCGCCCAATATAAAAATGGGGGTAAGAAATAGGGTAGGTATAGGAATATAAATAGCATAATTACGCATTAGTTTACAACGTGTCAAGCTTTATTGGGTTCAAAATCATTAAACGTGACATTTAAATTTAGCGTGATGTTGTAAGCACATATAAGAACATGTAGGTTACGGTTATACTGCTTCTACAACTAAATTCATGATGTTACTTATAATAGTAAAAAATAATCGAAAAATTAACGAAGATGCCGTGCGTGGATGAAGTAAAATAAGTTTTTTTTACAAAACACACGTTTTCATTGTCGTTTTTGATCTTGGTGCATTAAAAGCGTGATAAAAATTAATGTCCGTGCAGTTCCGATCCTTGGCTTATCACAATTTATTGTCATGGGAACTGAAGCCACGTATAAAATTAAAGCTATGCTGGACAAGTGGATGTATTTCTAATTTAGATCGCAAGACAAGGGACCACGTGGTCTAACGGTCATCACGCCGGACTGTCACACAGGAGTTTCCAGGTTCGATCCCAGGTCGGGTCAAGATGGAAAATGATCTTTTTCAGATTGGCCTGGGTCTTGGATGTTTATCTATATATGTATTTGTTATAAAATATAGTATCGTTGAGTTAGCATCCCATAACACAAGTCTCGACCTTACTTTGGGGCTAACTCAATCTGTGTGAATTGTCCGTATTTTTTTTAACCTAACTCGTAATACTGCTGGGCAATGGTCTCCCCTATTTCCATCCAAATCTGTCCCCTGTGAATTCCATCCATTTCTCTTCTCAGCAGTGGTCGTTCCGAAATGCTAGTAGTTTGTAGCTTTGAGACATAAAATATTATGATTAAATAATTAGTTATCGACGTGAAAAAGAGCCTTCTTTGAAGGCCAAGTTTCAATAAAAAAATTTGACTTTGACTTTGACTCTTCAAAATGTTTAAAGTCGTCGCTCCAACGCTTCCTAGGCCTACCGCGGTTCCTCTTACTCTACTTTCGGCTCTAAAACCGGTATTGTAGATGATGGGCACAAGTCTGCTAAGCTGAAATGGAACTGGGCGGGACATGTTTGCGCATGAAGCCGGATCGTTGGGCCATTTCAGCTACCCACTGGATACCAAATAATGTCCGTATATATTTATATTTATTTATAGGTATTTTATTTATTTAAGACAAGCCGGTCGTACCACGAGGTCTAAGGGATCCGAACTTTTCGAACAACATACATACGTAGCAGTGGCGTAGGGTGAATAAAAATAAAGGTAAAGCCGGGTCATATCTTAACTTGTAAAAAAAACATGCAATAAATTACATACCAAAATTGTGTATACCTACCTAGGTAGACAACCAAAGATTTAAATCGTAATCTTTGTAAACAACCTATTTGTACTAATTAGCCGCCATTTCTCACCTAGCCTACGTGACGACAAGAAACAAATAAACCTTTACTATGAAACACTAAACAATATAATATGCCACAATCAAGCTAATCACTTTATCATCACAATTATAAATAAGCATACGAAAGCGCGCGAAACGATGGCTAGCTGGGGTGACTGACCATGACAGAGGCAATCGGGAACGCGAATAAATTTCTCTGATTGGACGAAAACTTTCGGGAGTCGATCTGAGATCGGCTTATAATCGCTGTTATATCGACGAGTGGTTGTATGTAGTAGTAATGTGTATGTGTGCGTGAATTGCATACATTTGAATTATTCGAAATCCCAATATTATGAGCGGGTTCCCCAGCCGCGGTACCGCGGGCGGAATGCATCCTACGATAGTAAAATCGTGTATGTGTGCGTCGATTTCAAATACATTGCGTATTTTGTGTCCAGCATATTGAAGAATATATTTTCAAAGCGCGCAATGTCATTATGTGCGTTTAATTATTCACGCGCTCATATAAAATTACATTAATGGGTAATGCCGCCGATCCTCGGCTTATAGTAAGAAGTGTCATATAGGTAGGTATATTGGTATAGATGTATATATATTTGAATCTGCTAAGGGAAGCCGGTAGGAATCGTGTTCTAAGGAGGCTTCGCCACTGATACGTAGCAATGTAAATAAGAACTTGTACAATAAAGCCGTCTGTAAAAGGCGTGTACGTTTAGCGTAATCTCAAAAATTTCCAACTGGATATTTTTAACATTACTAGTGTTGGCTACTTTTAAATATGCAGGATGTGGGAATAAAAACCGATATCTTCCATAACATGTATAATATCACTTAGCAAAATACTAATTCACAACGTCTGTGCGTCTTTACAGCTTACATTCGAATGCCAATATAGCCGACGACATTTTAACAATACACTGTCTTGATTTTACATTTACAATTTTTAAATAACATAATTTAATTATTGTTAATAATTTTAGAAATACATTTGTATTAAATAATTACTAGTTATAATAATAAATACTTATATTTGGTTATAGTAACAACTTTGCTTGCTTTTTATTATAATTGACTTCCTGTTTTAATCAATACAATCTCATTGACAAAATACATATACAACATACGTAAATTATTGAGGTGTTTATAGATGTACACTTATTGTTAAAAATAGAGAGCTTACAACTCGGCCTTCCTGCTAGCGCGAGTTCCTTCGCGAATTCATTTATTTATATTTTTATACAATAAACATAATCCGAGTGCTTAGCCTAGTTACTAATGAAAATTTTCCCAATACATTATTTCGCAGATAAACATAAACTAAATATAAGATTTTCTTATATAATTGAAATATTTAAACACAATGATTGTATAAGAACAACAAGACAATATTTTAAAACGTAAAATAAAAATAAATATTTATTAAACTTAATTCATAATCTGTATGATATACAATTTATAAATTGGATCTTCACATTATTTCCAAATTCCAACGCATTCTTTAATACTACATTATAATGCATAATATTTAATTAAAAAAAAAGGGCAAAATAAATTCTTATATTTCTTAGTAATAGTGAAAATTTTTCTATATTTTCTATATATGTAATAAAATATGTGGGAATATTTAGTTTCTGTCTACATATTTGTTAACTTATTATAAATGGTTTTAAATAACTTATTTTTTTGATTCATTAAACATTACATATTTTTTTTATTATTGTCAGGAAATTAAAGTAGGAAAGGAAAACCAGGGAACAGAAATAAGCAGGAGAATACGTTTAGGCTGGGCTGCCTTTACAAAACTGGACTTTGCTTTCAGAATGAACCTTACCACCTGTCAAAAAGCACGAATATTCAACCAGTGCATCCTGCCAGTTCTTACGTATGGAGCCGAAACTTGGGTGACAACCAAGGAAATCGTTCAGAAGCTTATAGTTACCCAAAGGGCAATGGAATGGAAGCTGGTAGGGATAACGCTACGGGATCGAAAAACTAATAAGTGGTTAAGGAAATAAAGTAGAGTCTCAGATATAGTAAAGCGAGTGGCCAAATTAAAGTGGCAATGGGCAGGTCATATAGCCCGGAAATCGGACTCATGGGGCAAGGCCATGCTGGAGTGGAGACCGTGGGGACGTAAAAGACCAGTCGGAAGACCCCAGATGCGGTGGATAGACGACATCAAGAGGATAGCGGGCAAGAACTGGCTACACACTGCCCAGAATAGAGCCAATTGGAAGAGGTTGAAGGAGGCCTACACCGGAATGGTCGAAGAAGGCTTGAGATGATGATGATGATGATTGCTAATTAGTCATCGCCTGAATTGTCTTCCTCACAACTGCTAAAATCTCTACTAAAATTTAACCAGGGTTGCATTTTGTCGATTGCTACTGTAGCTTCGTAACGACGATTATTTTTGCGTGAAAGTGGTGTGTCTTCGATGATGTACCTGTCATTAGGTAGTACCTTCACTACTCGGTAGGGACCCTGATATTTGACGACTAGCTTTTGTGACTTCCCGTCACTAGGGACCTGCCTCTCAACCCGCACTAAATCGCCTTCGGAATAACATTTCGCGGCTTTCCTACGGCTATTAAACCTGACCCGATCCTCACTCTGCTTTTTCTTAATTTTCTCACTTGCGTCCTGTCTCACATCGACTAATGCCTCCGAGGAGGTTATGTTAACCGTATCCTCTAAGACCTCACTTAAAATGCCTTCACTCCTACATTTAATATTAAACCCAAAAAGCAGTTCCGATGGTGACTTTTGAGTTGTTTTGTGCGTCGTTGTATTTAAACCTAATTGAATATCTGGGATTTGTTCGTCCCAGGTTTTATCATCTTTACCATGTGTGGACGTTGAAAGCGCGTCTAAGATTGTCCTATTAAACCTTTCGACCTGGCCGTTTGCCCTAGGTGTTGATACTGCATTCATGATGTGTTTTATCCCGGTCTGCACTACAAATTCTTTAAAAGATGAACTAGAGAAACTTGTGCCTCTGTCAGTGATAAGACGTGTAGGGACTCCAAAGTAACTGATGTGGTCTTTAAGGACTTTTAATGTAGTTGCAGTTTTCGTATCCCTAACGGGCCTAATATTCACGTATTTTGTGAAGCCGTCTACCAAAACGAGTAAATAGCAGTTACCCTTTTTGCTCTTTATAAAAGGACCCAAGTGGTCCGCGTGAACCGTATGAAAGGGTATGCTGGGTTTATCTATAGGGTGTAGTTCTCCCTCACGTTTACCACCGGGAGTTTTATGATGCAAACATTCGAGACACGAAGAAACGTATTTTTTTACGAATTTGCGCATTTTAGTAAACCAGTAATTCTTACGAATACGTTGTAAAGTTTTATCATAGCCACAATGTCCTACATCATCGTGGTTCATTTTTAAAATCTGCCAACGAACGCCTTTTGGCACGAGCCATTTAATTTCGTCGCCCACTATCCTATATACCCTGTTGTTCTTTAATTTGTAATTACGATGAATGTCTAAGATATGTTCAGAGTCAGGGTCTGATAACATTTCTTTAATTTTCTTTATTTCCTCATCGGCAGACTGCACAGTAGAAATCCAGTCCTGCTCACTGTTTTCGACAGCTAGAACATCAAGACATGTCAAAGAATCACTTTCTACTGTATCTACGGGATTGCGACTCAGTGCGTCGACGTGCGACATGCGTGACCCAGGTCGATACTCAATGGTGCAATCGTACTCTTGTAATTGTACCCACCACCGAGCGATACGCGGGATTAAGTCACGCTTCACTAACGTCGACCGCAATGCGTTGCAATCCGTAAATATTTTAAAAGGAATACCTATAAGATAAACGCGGAAACGGTTCAGTGACGCTATTACCGCTAATGTCTCCAGATCGTACGAGTGAAATTTCTGCTCTTCTGCATTTGTCTTGCGGCTAAAGTACGAAACTGGTTGGAATATACCTTCAGAGTTGGCTTGTAGTAAAATGCCAGCTAACCCATCTTTGCTGGCATCCGTGTGTAACTGAGTTTCTGCAGCATGATTGTAAAGTGCAAGAACAGGTCTATCAACAAGCATAGATTTGATTTTTCCGAAGGCTCTCTCTTGGTTTTCACCCCATGACCACTTTACGTCCTTTTTAAGTAAGTCTGTCAATGGGGCTGCTGTTAACGTGTAGTTTACGATTAATCGTCTGAAGTACCCTGACAGCCCAAGAAATTGTCTTAATTCGTGTTGGTTCCTGGGTTTTGGAAATTTCGACACCGCATCAGTTTTTCGTTGACCGGGTCTAATACCGTCAGAACTAACCTCAAAACCGAGAAAATCTATGGTGTCTAGAAAAAAATGACACTTAATTTGAGCGTTAGACCGTGATTAACATCTCTAGCCGGAATAAGGACGTCATCCATGTACACTATAGCGTATTTGATTTTAGCCTCGAGTAGTATCTTATTGATAGTGCGCTGGAATACGGAAGGCGCGTTAACCAGCCCAAATGGCATCCTGTTGTACTCGTACTGGCCATCTGGTGTTACGAAAGATGTTCTATGTCGCGACTCTTCTGCAACTGGTATTTGGTAATACCCCAAAGCTAGGTCAAGTGAGGTAAAAACCTTATTTCCTGCCAGTTGGTCTAGTTGATCCTCGATCCGAGGGAGAGGATAATGCTCCTTTTTAGTCTTGCGATTCAACGCACGGTAGTCCACGCATAAGCGTTTTTCGCCAGTCTTTTTCTGCACTAGGACTATCGGGCTTGCAAATGACGAGGTTGATTCTCTAATTATACCGTGATCAGCCATTTCTTGTATCATATTTCTCACAAGTACACGATCTGCGTAAGAAGGGTAGTCGTGCCGATCCTACAAACTACCGCCCAATCGCAATCACCTCCATTCTCTGCAAGGTAATGGAGCGGGTTATTAACAAGCGCTTGCTAGCGTACCTTGAAGATAATGATCTCCTCTGTGACCGGCAATTCGGATTTCGCCAGCGCCGATCTACTGGGGATCTTCTTGTGTATGCTACGCACCTTTGGGGTGAGGCTCTCGAAAAATATGGTGAAGCACTTGCTGTCTCGCTTGACATTTCGAAGGCATTTGATAGAGTTTGGCACGATGGTCTCATAGCAAAGCTTCCCGCCTATGGTATCCCTGCCAGCCTTTGTGCTTGGATTTCTGATTTCCTGAGGGAACGGTCTATTCGAGTAGTTGTTGACGGCTGCTCGTCTGACCTATTGGCGATTAATGCCGGGGTACCTCAGGGTTCTGTACTTTCCGCAACGCTTTTTTTGCTACACATCAACGATCTGCTAAAACCCGGTATTATTGGGTACGCGGACGATAGCACTGTTACGGAAAGGTATTTTTCTAGTGCAAAGGCAAAAAAACCTGAAATAGACGATCTCAGACAGGCAATGGTGGATCGTACCAATCTCACTCTGCAGGCTGTCTCCGATTGGGGCGATGCCAATCTTGTGAGATTTAACGCCTCTAAGACGCAGGCTTGTCTGTTCTCCGCAAAAAAAGCCCGTTCAACTTGGCTCCCACTTTCCGTGGTGTGCCTGTTCCTGTCACCAATCATCTCGAACTTCTTGGTATCGAGCTCACGTCTAACCTTAACTTCGGCAGTTATATTGAGACCAGGGCTAAGACTGCTTCAAAAAAGCTGGGCATCCTTTCCAAGGTCCAACGGTATTTTACTCCGGACCAATTGTTGAGTCTTTACACAGCTCAAGTCCGGTCCTGTATGGAGTATTGTTCCCATCTGTGGGATGGAGCCGCCCGGTATCAGCTCGAAGCTCTGGAGGCTATCGACAGACGTGCCAGAAGACTCGTGGATGATGAGTCGCTTACGGCAGGACGACTTCAGAGTCTCGATCACCGCCGACTAGTTGCAAGTCTGTGTGTATTTTACAGGCTACACTTCGGTGAGTGCGCTCAGGAATTGCACGACTTAATTCCTTATGCACCATTCCACCATCGGACGACACGGCGCGGACAGGGATTCCATCCTTATGTGGTTGATGTTCCAGCTCATCGCACCTCTCGGTTCGCCTCCTGCTTTATCGTGCGAACCGCCAAGATATGGAATTCTCTCCCCGCGTCGCTGTTTCCTGTCACTTATAATTTAGGGGTTTTCAAGGCAAGAGTGAATAGGAATATTTTGAGTTTGCGTGTACCACCCTAGATCTCATCTTTGCTTCCCATCAGGCAAGATAGAGGTCAAACGCACTCAGATTTTTAATAAAAAAAAAAAAAAAAAAACATGCGGTACGGACGATATACAAAGGTCCTTCATCCTCGAGTTCGATTGTCATCTCTGTCAGATTAGTGAAACCTAAATCATGAAGCCCAGTTGAAAAACAAGTATTGTACTTTTCTATCAAATGTAGTAGACTTGACCGTTCCTCAGGACTTAGTTTTTCACTACAGTTTAAAGTATCGTTACTTTGTGATTCGGAGATTGTAACATTGCACGAATCTAAGACGTGTTCCGAGTCTATTACATTTTTGCATTGTACTCGCGTCAGAAGAGTACCCCTTTTTAGGGTGATAGGATTAGGGCTGGCGTTATGTATTAAAAGTGCGCTAAAACCACGTTTTATTTCGTACTCTCCAGGGAGAAGGTAATATTCTTCCCCTGGCGAACCTCTCACGGACCCATTTACATAAACGCGTGCATCCATATATGGGTTAGCAGAGACTTGAACTGCTCGTAAAGTATTTGATGGGATCTCAACGTCTTTGGTTGAAAGTAAATGCATTTTTATGCTGGGTATTTTGCGAAAAATTACTGCGTTTGGTGTTTTAGTAATCACTATGTCTGGTTTCTCAGTAAATGAATGTCCTAAAAGAACTGATTGCTTTATTACGTAATCATCAACCACATATAAATTTATGGTCTCCTGTAAGCCTTGGACCTCAATGGGAACAATAGTCATACCTACTGGTGAAATCAGATTAGCCCCTATACCTCTGAGCACAGGTAAATCCTCCGGCATAACTATGTCTAAATTTAGTTCTTTGGCTTTAGATAACTTGATAAGAGAACATTGGCTTCCTAAATCTAAGTGACAGTCTAGTACATGGCCGTTTATTTAATATCGATCATATATTTGGCAGTTAACTCCTCAGCTACATTCAACTGAGCCACTTGCTGCTCATTCTTGCTTGTACTTTGATTCTTACTCTTTTCCTGATCTTTATTTGAGCGTTTATTTCTATAACAGTGAATGGATAGATGACCTGATTTTTCACAAGTAGTACACTTAGCTGCTGGTTTCTCGCATTTAAAACTAGGATGACCAACTTGGTCACAATTATAGCACGTCATTTTTGATGGACCACCTGGTTTCGTCGTAGAAGCCGCATTTTTACGATCAGTTCGAAAATTTGAGTTTAACTCACGATTTTCGCGATTATTACCTACTTTAACGGTCCTAAAATATTTAAGCACGTGTTCCGGTTCTGAAAACTGTGCAGCTTGTGCACCTACTTTGATAGCCCTGTCTTCAACACCATACAAAATACAATCGACAGCTTGACGCCCATAAATTTTACACCTATTCAACAAATTTATTTTTGCGTAATAGTAATGTTCAAGTGAATCACCGTATTTGACTTTTTTAGCTAGCATTTCAGTCAAAAGTTCAGCGTAATCTTCGCGTACAGGGAAAGATTCAATCAATTTCTTTTTCCACTCTATCCATTTAAACATCATAGTTGGCAAATTCTGGTACCAGGACTTTGCAACCCCAGTTAACTTTGGAAGAGCATAATGAATGGTCTCCCTATCGTCCCATCCATATGGATGGGACGATAGAGACCATTCATTATGCTCTTTCATTTTGCAAAGTTACCGGAGTTTGACCCAATGTCAAAAGAGCAGACTATCTTAACTTGGTTGACAAAGGTGGAGGAGTGTGCTGAAATATATATTTCAGCACACTCCTCCACCTTTGTCAACCAAGTTAAGATAGTCTGCTCTTTTGACATTGGGTCAAACTCCGGTACAATATTGGTGTTAAAGGACAATTTTGGTTTATCTGAACTTTTGACTGATTGCAAAATCGACAAAAATTTATTTAATATATTATCCGTAGAATCTAAATGCTTAGAATTAGATCTCTTAGAATTAGATGATTGCGGTTGCTCACCCTCTCCTCTTGTTGAACTCCAACTTCTCTTCCTCTCACGCCTGGAGGCCGAATGCAAATCCCCCTCGTCTTCAAGTCGCAGCCTACTCGAACTTTTATCTCGAAGATCCTCATGTCCATCGGACTCAGTACTCTGAGACCCGCGACGTAATGTTCTCACAGGTGTACGGAGGGACCTCTCTTCAGTTCTCCGTAGGCAAAACATCCTTCGATCGTAGCGCTCGCCGCTAAAATCCTTATGATATTCAACCTCAGTATCACGCACCCGTGATACCCCTGGTTTACGATATTCAACCTCAGTATCACGCACCCGTGATACCCCTGGTTTGTGACATTCAACCTTAGTATCACGCACCCGTGATACCCCTGGTTGCTCTGAACCTGGTCTCCAGGCACGCCTCTCGCGTGTGGATTCTCTCGGCCAAGTCTCATGACTAGTCTCTCGGCGTCTCGAGTCCATTGCTTCACGACCCTGACCCTCAAACCTGCCCAGGTTTGAGGGTCAGGGTCGTGGGCTCCTGGGTCTGGACTAAAAGCATCATAATCTTTGTCTCCAGTTTCCTCACGATTCATTTTAAACTGAAACTGACAAAATATAGATTAGTGGGTCGGCTTTTAAGAACATCTCACTTTAAGCATAACCGTTTGCATGAAAGTTCTAATCACAAACGTGTTTACACTCTTAAGCTCTTCAATTTTGCTTAATCCTAATTCATGTGAAAATTAAACAAATAAGCTTAAAATTTTTAAACACAAAAAGTTGAATGTTACCCATTGAATTCCGTTTGCCTGATTACACTGTCGGCTAAAATTTGCACCTTATTAATCATTGTAGCAAAACTCACAACAATTAAATCTTATAAAATCTCATTAATCCTGTAACTTTATAGATATTGTATCTTTGAACTAGATCTCAGTAACACTACATTTCTCAATTCCGATTATATTTTCATTGAATTGAATAACAAAAAAAATTTTTTTTTTTTTTTCATAATTATATCGCACCGAATCTCATTAAATCTGTGTCTTTTTCTTTATGATATTTGTTGAACGAGTCTCAGATATCGCTTATTTCCAAAATACCTCCATAATATTCAACAAAATATTCAACCTTATTTTCAAAATACTTTTTTTTTCCGTTTTATGTATTTTCACTAGGAAAAATGAGAAGAAAAAAAAATATTTTGTCAACTAAATCACATCAAATCTCATTGAACCTATTACTGTTTTTAAATATTATTTGATAAACCGGTTACAGTACCCGCATATGACTCGACTCCAAACTTATTTTCAAGGATATCAGATGAAATCTGTACTTACGTTTATTTTTTTCTTCCTCAGGCGTAGAACGAAAAGAATAAATCTTTTCGTCGATCCTATTTCCGAACTGTTGGCTACTTTTAAATATGCAGGATATGGGAATAAAAACCGATATCTTCCATAACATGTATAATATCACTTAGCAAAATACTAATTCACAACGTCTGTGCGTCTTTACAGCTTACATTCGAATGCCAATATAGCCGACGACATTTTAACAATACACTGTCTTGATTTTACATTTACAATTTTTAAATAACATAATTTAATTATTGTTAATAATTTTAGAAATACATTTGTATTAAATAATTACTAGTTATAATAATAAATACTTATATTTGGTTATAGTAACAACTTTGCTTGCTTTTTATTATAATTGACTTCCTGTTTTAATCAATACAATCTCATTGACAAAATACATATACAACATACGTAAATTATTGAGGTGTTTATAGATGTACACTTATTGTTAAAAATAGAGAGCTTACACTAGCTTGATGTCAGTACTGAAACAAAGTAAAAGGATTTCCTTTGCAAGCTAACTTGAAGCTAGTACATAGAATGTGTCTCAGTCTTGCAATGCTAATAGAATGTCTGCTTTAGCATGTTAATCACAGACTTATTTACAACTAGATACCGCGTGTATACAAATAAGCTGTTGGTTTTTTTTTTTCACAATTTCCAAAATCAGGTCTTAAATATCTATGAGTAGATAACAAAATGGAAAAATTAAGAGCCTCAAATTTAAATACGTACTTACAAACATCAGTTATGTACATTCATTTCGTTGCTTAAAATAAACATGAGATTGGTGTCGCGCGTATGAATGCGACCTTCGATAGCAAAAATTTAAATAAGAGAAAAAAATGACTACAGATATTGGCCTGGGGCAAGGTAAATTGAAAGACATGTGCCTACCTTAAGATCTCCAGCGCCTGCTCCAGGGTCCTTCAACTCGACACTTGAATTCACCAGTGTTCACAACAACATGTCACAGCACAGGCGTTCATCGATTTCTCTTAGTCTTCATACGCAAACAACACGCATTTGAAACAGCGGAACAGGTACGGCTAATGAGCCACGAGCCCATATCACCAAGCGAACGAAAGCCAAGCTATGAGCTGGCATCGGCGGTTTAGCGACACGACGCGATGCGAACAACGACCGGCGAGAGAATGATCTTGAATGCTTATAGGCACACGTCAAAATATGACAGGGAAGGGAAAAAGCCAATATCTTACTCAACAGATAGTTTATGTAAAATAGTTAATAGATGGCGCCACCAGAGTTACTGTCACAATATAAGGATTCTTTATGATCATGATCACACCATTAATCAACTATGAAGTAGATGTACCTATATCTTATCATTTTAAAAGCAAAGAAATACACCGTTGTCAACAAAAAATTTACTCTTGCGGTTGTTATTGTACTCTTTACGAAAAAGGTTAACTTGCGGTATCTAGTCTGTGACGTTAATCTTGAAGCCCTTTATCTAGTGGATGTTTGAAAGTAGTAGAGCTTACTTCTAAGCGGATTTGTTATCGCGGATAAAATGCAAAGTCCCTTGAGTGGCTTTTAGTTAGGAGAATTTATTTTTAAGTTCAAAGGAGCTTTTCCTTTTTGCGCATTTTTAATAGAAAACTTAACTGCAGTATTTCAATAACTGAATAAATGGATCCATGCAGTCTTTTCTCGTTAAAATAACACATTGTAGAAAACGTACCTAATATTTGTACTTCGTCTGGACGCCATCTATATCCTTGTCTAAAAGCTATTCAGTGATATTGAAAGAAATACTTAACGCACATAGTAATTATAAACTTTCAAGAGGCAAAGATCGAAATTCATTAAGATATTAAATTCTACCCAATGCAACAACAAAAATTGATTTCTCTTTGTCGGTTACTTACGATACTTACGACATCTCTCTAGGAACCTTCTAGAACGCGAGAAGCTCCAATCGCAAGTCTCCGATTTGACACTGAAGGTGAACTCTCAGAACGAGACGATCAGCATGCTGCAGCGGCGCATAGCGTTGGAAGCCAAGAATTTCAGACACCAGTTGCAGAATGAAATCAATAAGCATAAGGACACGAGGCATGACTTGGACTTGGCGATCACCAATGCTGATAAACTGTCTACTATTATCGAGGTAAGTTTTATTTCTAGGATTTTTTTTTCTTCTATAACAGGCGGCTAACGAACAAGCGGGTTACCTGATGGTAAGTTATTACCGCTGCCCGTGGAATGATTAAATGAATCTTATGAACTAACTTCTGAACCCTTATGAGGTATAGTGTAATTGTACCTACTTATTTAAACAATTTATCGTTGAAGATAGGTTATCTAAATAAAGATATACATAGTCGATTTCCAACTATAAAATTAATATTAAATGTCAAAATTTTAGTTAAATATAAATGTCATACAAATTGCAATTATTGATTTTTATGTACATATGTCCATTTCAGATGAAGGAAAAGATGTTGAGTACGGCCGCCAGTCGTTCAGTGAAATCGCCAGTGAAATCATCATCAATGACGACCATACCACGACCAGTCAGTAAGACTAGACCTGGACAAGAAAACACAAGATCTGATGATCGTAATGTAAGCACAATATGCATATATGTATGAGTAAGAGAACTAAGCAATATGTGCAATGGATTTGATTAAATTTAGTTTTGAGTTCGAAATCAGTTCACACGTGATATATATATATATTCGTGAATTGTAATACTAACTTTCTTTTACAGGAACAATCTTTCCTCGCGAAACTTTGTGAAAACTCGCGAAACATCAGCAGTGCAATGTCACACGATGACACATCTTCATCAACTGAACCGCGTTCAGCCTACGCCAGAAGCAGAACCAATTCTACAAGCAGATCTACTCCAAATCATCTGAGAAAAAGCTCTAAAAGCTCTTCTGATGATAACATTGTAGAACTAGCTAAAACCGTTCAAGATGGAATGGCTGAATTAGCAATCTTTGATGAAGTTGACTTTAAAAATTCACATCCAGATGAAGTGCAGAAAAAAATAGAATCTATGAAAGTAGATCTGCTAACCAAAATTAGGAATAATGAAGAGCCATCATCCAGAAAGTCAAGTGCAATGCGAAGAGGGTCTATAGAACATTCTATTGAAGAACAAATAGAAGAAGAGGAGGAAGTAGAGGAACGACCGAAATCACGAGGAAGAAGGAATTCAAACGTGTCATTCTTCGATGATGTCACGGTTGAAGAAACTACTACGACATTTAAAATCAACAGCCATAATACAATAGAAAGTGAAATAATTAAGCCTAAACGTGAAAATAGTAATTTGGATAGGAGATTGGGAAGTGCAGATAAAGATATAGTGATGTTAAAACGTGAAAACAGTAATACAGTGATGCTAAAACGTGAAAACAGTAATTTGGAGAAGAAGTTGCCAAGTAAACCAATTGACAAATATTGCAAGGATATAATTCAAGATATTGAAAAGAGTAGTAAAGTCATAGATAGACATTTGAAGCAGTTTAAAAGTTCCCAGTTTGAGAGCGATAAATTAGTGCAACAATTGCAAGCTGTGGACAAGATCAATGATTTTGTCAACACAAATGGTGAAATACCAGCAGACGCGTTGACAGAACTAAATAATAATTTCAAAATGCTGACTGATCAAGTATTTACTGATATACCAGTCCCTAGGAAAAGATCTTTGTCTGGCAGAAAGGGATCTAGAACAGAATCAAAAACAAGTTTGCTTGGAGACTCGAATTTAACTAATCAGGACCTATTAGATGACTTACTTGGAAAGAAATGATGGGCGATATTGTGTATTCTTTTTAACGATCATTTATTTCGCAAGTTTAAATACTTACTGAAAAGACCTGAAATGAATAAATACTCCAAGTAAGTATTTATAGTTGACGCTAGCGTCTATGAGTATTATGACCAATTTTTTATGATATATCGGAAGAAGGGTAGTTGGTAAAAGAAGGTCAACAGTCGTTAAATAAACTACGTTAGAAAATTGGGTCCAAGTAAAAGAAATGCAGTCAAGCATTAAATAATCTCATCACCACAAGCTCGTCGTAACACAATGTTGAAAGTCTAATAGACAATCTTGGCCATCGTATCAAAATAGGTACACAGACTATTAATCCTTCAAGCGCGGTCATCAATGTTTAAATAACATTCGCAGTGACAGTCGAACTTGTTATCTGAAAGGCAAAAGATGACAAACTGATTTTATTTTCTGTTCTCACATTACTCTAGTTTGTTTATTTTTAAGATTTTTCGATGTTATAAGTACCTCATGTATGGTCCCTTTCCCATTGACCTACTAATACCAAAGTCGATTGACATTATATTTATCTGTTTTTTAAACATTAGTAGAGAAACAGGTACACGAAATATTAACCACAACCATGAATACCCATACTTATCCTGGAATACCAAAAGATAACGTTTGGGTTACGAACGAAGAACAATTATAGAGAAAATATGCAAAATAGCATGGACATTATTTGGAAGATATGCGTATCTAGTTACTACTTCTTCTACTTCTTATAAAGGGTCTTTGTGACAAAATTGTTACGATTAATATTTTACAGAGTGGATTTGTGTGACGAGTGTTTTTTTTAAAGCAGATGTATGTATGCAAGATTTTATAGATTGTTATTAATATTATTGATTGGGTGAGGATAGATTATTATATTTTTGAGAATTAAGGTGTGTTGTCATTTTGTGTCATTTACTCATTCAAAGAAACTCATTTTGATACTCTTGGGAGAAACAATAGTACATTGTTAACGAGCGGGTGAAAGTAACTTTTTTTAGTCTTGAGACGTAGCGAGGGCGAGTTCGAGGGACTTAAAAAAGTCTTTTACCCGAGGTAAACGCTGTGCTTTTCATTACGAACACAAGGAAAGTAAAAATAAAAACATGAATTAGCTAAAGAAATGATGAGTGAATTATACGGAAGCATAAACGAAACTCTAAACTTGAAAAAAAAAAATGATCGGATTACGGATGGTGAAAAAATTCTTTGATCGCGGGTTCAAGTCCTGCTCGCATGGAATTTTTTCACTAAATCTAATTTCTATAAAAGAGTAGACTTTGGTACTAATTGCATCTGAGATGCTCAAAAATCCAAAAATAAAAAAGATCGGATAACGGCTTTAGCTTCCAGCATATTTTTTTTTCTGTGGCCGACCAACTATTTAGCTATTAGATTCTTTTCATTTGGTTCCATCATTGAAAAAATATAAAAAAATCTATATTATAAAAAATTATGATAAAATATATTCTTTAACTTTATGTTATTTCAATTTTACACAATATGTTGAATGGCTGTATAGGAAGTTGGAATATGGTTCAATAGAATAACGTGAAAATAGAACTAGTTTATCTTTAAATAATTTGACAGCTGTCAGTTGAAAACTATTCTTCCTAGGGCTGAAAAGTATTACTTTCTCCATGCTCCTCAGGCAACTTCAGACTTACTTTCAGAGTATGAGTAATGATAAAGAAATTTTCCGGTACAGTTATCGCACGATACTTTTTCTTCAAAGGGTTCCAACACTAGCAGTTTTTAACACAGTTTTCCTCAGTAAACAGAGTAATCAGTTTATGTAGAAGTTATCCGCGGAAAAGCTAAAGCTAAAAGCAGCTTGGACTCAGTAAAACTTGACTCTGATTTTTTCTTTTTTTCTTAAATCTCCCCGCGTCGCTATTTCCCGACAAATATAATTTAGCGATTTTCAAGGCTAGAGTGAAAAGTCATATTTTGAGTTTGCGTGTACCATCAAAACGAACATCCAACGCACTCAAATAAAGATTACAACTTACACTAAAACGCAGGTTTGCTGTTTTTCACGATTGGTTGGACTAAATAATAAGACTATATCAAATTGGCAAAACTAACCTGCCAACAGTAAATTTTTTATTATTATTTATCAATCTACTGTAATTGGTAGCTAGAGAGCTAAATAAAGTTTAACTTTTTCTTTTAAGATTCCTACGTTTTATTTTTTAGTTATCATTGTTATCGTCTGACTGTACATCCGTACAAGTGTATATCATCTGCCATTAAATCGAGCAGCCATTCAACCCATTGACGGATGGGTTGGCTCAGATTTTTAATGAAATTTTTAATTAATCTCTGTAATTCCGGGCATTGGAGACTTGATTGTTTTAATTTATATCGGGTTTTGTTCCTAGTCGCAAATACTCAAAGGGTCCTCTCGGAGCATCGATTTGAATAGCTCCGACTCCAAAATAGAGGACCGGATAACATCTTGATTTGATACCTCTTTGACAAAGATGGTGATTAATAAAATCATCAGTGAATGAATCACAGTAGTAACCAAAGTTACTAAGGTATACCTATATTGTTTTTACACTTTTGAGCGATGTTTCGAAGATACCAAAATACCTATTAGTAAATGTAATCATGTAAGTCATGCTTCGATTTGACTTAAAAGTAGAATAAACAGACACAATTTCTCATTTATTAAATGTATATCTAGTTGCTTCTCATAACTAGAAAACCGAGAAGCGTAAGTTTACATTGACTTTAACAAAGGGATCTGCGAGTCGACGGTCTGCAGCGTAAATAATGAGGGGCCTTCATAGCTTTTCATCTATGAAGACAGGGCCGTATGTGTAGTTGACAAAGTAATTATCCTAATCGTAACTAATATTATAAATGCGAAAGTGAGTTTGTTTGTTTGTTTGCTTGCTTGCTTGCTTGCTTGCTGGCTTGCTTGCTAGCTTGGTTGTTTGTTTGTTACCTCTTCACGCTTTATCTACTGAACCAAACTTCCTGAAATTTCGCATACACATAGCTGGAAGTACGGAGAAGGACATAGGGTACCTGTCATCCCGGGAAAAAGCACTGTTCCCGTGGGAAATTCACGCGGGCGAATGCTAGTATTCCATAAAGGCAAGAGTTTGTGAAGACATATTTGTATATCTAATAATCCTTGACACAAAATCATTTGAGCATATTTCGATGAAATTCGTTACATTGGAATAGCACATAAGGTAATTTCTATGCTAAAATACTTACGAAAGCAAAGTCCCTCGTCGATTAAAGAAAAGACATTAGAGCATAGGTGCCTAGAAATTTTGAAAGTTTTTCATAAGTTTTACATGAAGAAATAAGGAAGATAGAAGTTGCATAATATTACTTCCTAATTAAAACTAAGCGACCGTGACTCAAGCTTTAGAATAGCAAACGGAGAACAAAGGTACCCTATGTCCTTTTCCGTACTTTCAGCTATGTGTATGCGAAATTTCAGGAAGATTGGTTCAGTAGATAAAGCGTGAAGAGGTAACAAACAAACAAACTCACTTTCGCATTTATAATATTAGTTAATCCTCTCATAGTGCTCTCCTACACTCCCTAAGGAACTTTCTATGCCAAATTTCAGCTTTCTATTTTTTGGTGGTTACCAAAAATCTACAAGATGGATTTTGATGAAATTCGGTACACGACTAGAAAAGTACCGAGTACATAAGGTACTTTTTTCTCGAAATTCTCACGGGAGCGAAGTCCCGGGGTGCGTCAAGCCGTCATATCCATTCCAATGCGACGAATATATAAACTTACTTTTACATTATGTCAGTTAAGATTTATGTAGGTATTTATACTTCCCATGGGACTAGAACCCGCGACTTCCTAGTCGTAAAACAAACACGTACTCCATTAAGTTAGCTAAACATTTGTTCAGCTAAGTTTGTTAACTTGGTACTTAGTAATTGAAGAAATTGAAACCGCAGAAAACAGGAAACTTTGATTGAACCGAACAGAGCTCAAGTTTCCAAAACATTTCTTCGTAAGTCTACACTGATTACAATCGTACTAAAATCATATATTTTATTTTTTGAGATGAGGTTCCGAAAGACCAGTTGTCGTTCTGAGGCTCCCTCAGAGCTGACAACTGGCGAGAGCTGGTGCAAAACCCCAAAAATTGGCGTCATCTCGTGTCGGAAGCCAAGATCCACTTCGGGTCTATACACCGCAGTAGTATTTTTTATAAAAATTTAATACTGTATTATTATTTTTTATTATTTTGTATTTTTATAAATCAATATAAACACGCAGATCGAGCTAGCCTCAAAGTGAGTTTGAGACTTGTGTTTAGGATACTAACTTAACGATACTATGTTTTATTACAAATACATAAGAGGTAAGTAGGTATACTCTAGATCATTCTCTGTTAAAAATGGAAAATTGAGTTTTTTTTTTTCATTTTCTCGTTGAAATTATAAAAAAATACACACAGTATTATATTAGGATTATAGAAAAATATAAGATAAATACTACTATTCGTGTTTTAATTATCACTACTCTGTCCAGTGCTGTAAATGCAATATATGTCATCGACTTCCTCGGAAGTTTCTTAATCATATAATGCCTTTTCGCCCCTCACACGTTGGCATACAAATAATAAGTAGCAAATCAAATGTTTTAGTGGAACGCACCTACTATCTAAGTTAGGCCCTAGTTTATTTTAATGAAACAGCTTGCGCGTCTTCGGGATAAAGTACCTAAACATTTGTATCCACCTAATTCTTGTACATTGAGATGTATTTAGCAAATAAAGTTAGTAGTTTTCGTGTAAACATCCACTTATGTATTTTTAAGACTAGCTGCTGGGTAAGTATTTGATAATCTCGTAAAAAAACCGGCCAACTTCGAGTTGGACTCGCACACCGGGTTTCATACAAAAGTATCACACGGGATGTACGTCTGTATTGCTGTTCGTAACGTAAAGACAAGTTAAATTTGTCTTTCAACCTAGTTATGTCAGTAGTAGACACCCCTAGCTCTATCACAGTGTGTTGAGACGCAGGGCAACGTGGGTGAGCCCCGCTGATTCAGCAGACTGGATGTTATGTCTGGGCCCGGCGTCGTGTAACCGTAGAGATAAGAATTAGTTCTTAGACTTAGTATTAAGATCATTTTTGTAACTCTAGTTTTTAAAGTCAGTCTTGAATAAACTCTCGTATTGTACAGACTCTTTTGTCTTTTTAAAAACATTCGGGTTAGTCCTCCATACTTAGCTGGCGCAGCCTGTGTAGGATCGGATATATCCTGCTGCCGACCTGAGCGTCTACACACCCCAAATTCGGTAAAGTGCTACTAGTCGGTATCGCGGATTCGGAAACAACCGAACCAAATAAATTTGTTAAACGGCGGACACCGAAAGTTTCCCGGTCTACGAGAGCAGCTATACTGGAAGGCATGGGATCGAGCAGACTGTAAGTGAACCTTTTTACTTTCCTGTCTTTTCCCAGCTATTTCCCGTGGTTTTTTTTTTTGTAGCCCTTATTTTATTTTCGTAACTTTTAATCTAAAATCATTGAAAGTTATTTGATTTCTGCACAGAATTGGCAAAATTAAGTATATTTAGTTTTAGTAAATAATATATATAGAGTTTTTACATAGTGAAGTGTGTTAAATTGTGAATTAAGTTTAAATAAATTAAAATATAATAAAAATGTCACCTCCTGGCGAGAATACTGTTCAAGTAATACCAAAAGACTTTTTAAATATATTACCTAAGTTCGATGGTGACCAGAACATACTTAATTGATTTATAAAAAAATGTGAGTGTGCGCAGAGAATCCGGGACAAACGAAGTGGCGGGAAGATTCTGTACCGGAAAAGACCGGGTCTTAAAAACAGACCGGATCTTAAAATGGCGGTAAATCGAAATAACGGTAAGAACTTGACACGGCACTACGTCTGTCCGACTAGAACCTAACTTAAACTATACGCAGACTGCTACCACCGTAACTTATGTAGGGAGCTACGGGGCCCTATATATTAACCTAACTTAATAATTACAATTACAAACCACTTACCAAACTGAATCTTCTTAATCTTCGGATCCAACTTCGAGTGTCTTCGGAAGGGGGGGGGTTGGTCCCTAATCACCCAAACTACCCCCTTGAGATCTCAATCCCCAGGATAAATACCTTGCTTTCTTCACGAGGGTTCACTCGGCAACAGGATTCGGCGTCCCCAGGCAGCCACCAGTCACGTCGTTCACAACAAACAGTCTAAATACATTTCTTTCGCACAACACAAATTATCGCGAGCTTATTAGTTATTTAACAACGATGAAATACACAATTACAATTAAATAAAATTAACACGCCACGCCACGCGGCTACAAACGAACCATGCAAGATGGTGGCCGAGCACCTGGCCGTTACTTCACGCGACACGGCCTCGCGCGCGCAGTCCAAAACCAATACTAATTCAAAATGGTCGCTCGCGACTAGCCGTCGCCGTCGCGTCGGCGCGATGCTACTAATATGAAACTACCGCACGCGCTAGAATATTACGGCGGCGAACGGACAAAACAACATAGATTTTATTACAAACATCCCCCCGTCCCGGTCTGAGAAGCAGACCGCTAGCTTACTCTACGGGAAGGCGGGCGAGAGAGGTCACAGCTCTCCTTAAAATCGAACCGTCGACCAACACCTCAGCCACACGCGGAGTGCCATCTCCGCCAAGAATCAAACGTAATATGCGAGCTCGTCGCCAAAGCAATGAGGGCAAATTTGCCTCTTTTAACAATACTAAATCACCCTCCCTGGGAGGCTCAGTCCTGTCTGTCCACTTCACTCTTTGCTGCAGCAAATGCAAATATTCAAGCGACCAGCGACGCCAAAAGTCCTGGCTCATTTGCTGCAACATTTGAAAACGCGACAACCGATATACGCGTTCGTCCTTCCACGGGTATTCGGGCAGGGCATTTAAAGGCCCTCCCACCAAAAAATGACCAGGGGTGAGAGCTTCCAAGTCATTTGGATCTGGAGATAGCGGACAGAGAGGACGAGAGTTGAGGACCGCCTCAACTTTACAAAACACTGTGGCCAGCTCTTCAAAAGTTAGAGCCGTTTCTCCGATAATGCGGCGGAGGTGGGTCTTTGCGGATTTCACAGCCGCTTCAAAAATCCCTCCCCAATGGGGGCAACTTGGGGGACTAAACTTCCAGGTTATTCCCCTTTGGGCAGCAATTTGACTTAAACTAGTACAATTTTTATCAATAAACACAGAAACATCCTTAAGATAATTTACAGTTCCCTTATAGTTTGTGCCATTATCAGACCTAATAAGGGAAGGTAGACCTCGACGCGAACCAAAGCGATCCAACGCGGCGACGAAGGCCTCCGTAGTCAGAGCCGACACCACCTCCAAATGGACAGCCTTGGTGGCCAAACAAACAAATACACACAAATAGCCCTTCACAATACGGGCATTACGAAAAGGAGAAGCCTTGATCGAAAAGGGACCGGCAAAATCGGTTCCAACGCCGTCAAACGGCCTCGAAGGTCGGATTCGATCAGCGGGCAAATCACCCATCTGTGGTTGCATCGTGGATGCCTTCAACCTATAACATGCAATACATCGAAACAGGACACTACGGATTGCTCTTCGGGCAGACAAAATCCAAAACTCGCGTTGCAAAATAGCCAACAAAGCATTGCACCCAGCATGGGCGTTACGAATGTGTCGATCAGACACCAAAAGCTGCACCAAGGGTCCGCCCTTGGGCAACAACAGAGGATGGCGAGTCTCATATGGAAGATCCGCCTTCCGGAGCCTGCCTCCAACCCGAAGAAGCCCATCCGAGTCGATGTACGGGTTCAAACGAGCGACCGCGCCCTTCAACTTAGCGCGTCCGTCGCGCAAAATACGAAGCTCTGACTCAAACCGTCCGGTCTGCACGACACGGACCCAATGCAACAATGCGCTCCGGCGCTCTTCTGCACCTGCAATCGGCTCCAACCGCTTTGCCTGTGGGTTTCTACAATTATGTATGAAACGCTTAATCCAACTGGTAACACCCAGAAGCTTATCCAAGCTGCTATACCGAGCAAGTAGCCAATCCGGCTCCGACGTCGTCTCAGCGACTACAGCATGTACACGGAGCCCAGTCAAACTCAAAGAAGTAACATCTGTCTGACAGACAGGCCAAGAAGTTTCTGATCCCATCAGCCACTCTGGACCCCACCAGAGCGGGTGTGACACCAATTCTGGTGCCGTACAACCTCGGGAAGCACAGTCCGCTGGGTTAAGCTCTCCCGGCACATGTCTCCATGTTATATCAATTCCGATATTCTGGATTTGGGAAACCCGATTTCCCACAAAAACCTCCAAGGTATGTGGGGCCGCGCGCAACCATGCAAGCGCGACCTGGCTATCCGACCAGGCGAAGATGTCCCGTATCTCGACCGTGGCCGCCAGCTCACATGCAACGTGATGCAACAATTTAGAGAGAAGGTGAGCTCCACTCAACTCAAGCTTGGGAATAGTCAGCCTAGTCCTGATGGGGGCGACCTTGCTCTTCCCTAACAAAAGCGAGACATTGACCCGGCCATCGGCGTCAACTGTCCGCATATAGACTGACGCGGCGTAGCCTCGCTCCGACGCGTCACAAAAGCCATGCAGGCTGGCTCGATATTTCCCGGGTGGCAATATTCGACGAGGCATTCATCCCTCTCGCCGCCGGGCATTATCGCGAACAGACGTGCGTCACCCGCGCGCAAGTTTAAATCATATCTAAAATCGCTATTGGCTGATTATTAAAATTTCGATTCCTGCTTACTCTAGTGGCAATTAAATGGCATAACTCCTCCCACTGGGAGTGTCGCGAGTGAGATAGTTATAAAATATCTAATCGTCGTATAACAAGAAGACAATCTTTAATCCTAATTGGTTACCGGATTCGAACCCGAGCCGCGCAGATCAAGCAAGGAGAACGCAACCGCTGGACCAAAGGCGTACCTGGATCATTGAGCGAAATTTGCATGGGCAAGTAATCCGCTACGAAGTCTACGAGGCATCGCGTCACAGCGTCTACGCAAGCTCCCCCCGACCCCTGCATCGCCCGCTTTCGCCCGCCCGCCGCGCCAACGTGCTACGAAAAACCCCCCGCGCGGTTCCCGCGCCACCTCGCCCGTCTCCGCCTGCTACAGTACTGCGCTACGAGCTACGAGCTTTAGATTGATCTATCAGTGTGCTACGACGAGTTATATGAACATTTTTATGATCTCCTACGTCCTTCACTGCGCATTAGATTGAACTCAAGTGCGTAAGCTACTATTTTTACTAACTACATTCATTCATAAGTAGCATTACTTTAAAAAAAAAAAAAAAACTAACATGATGGAGAGATCGCCGCCTAGCAATCCCTCAACATCACAGTCCAATCCGGATTTATCGACCCACAATAAAAGCGAGGCTCCCGAATGTTTTATTACAACCAGGGGCAAACGTTTCCGTGCAGAATCGGCATCTCCACGGGATGAGAACACCTGCCTTAGAGAGGAAGTGAAAGAAATTAAGGGTATTATAGAATCTCTCCAGAAAAGTCAATTAGCCATATTTAATAAACTTTGCGATGATATAACTCTTATTAAACATCAAAATATGCAAATACAGCAAACAAACTCTGATATTGTAAAGGGTATGGAGATAATGCGAGAGAACCAGGAAAAATTGACTCGCAGAATCGACACCTTGGAGACTGAAAAGCGAAACTTAGTTACTCAGACACAGCAACTACAAAACCAACTTAGTGACTTGCAACTCAGCTCCCGGCCATCGGCTGTGGAAATTCGAAACGTTGGCTATAGTGAGACGGAGGCGACAAAGGATATTTATGAACACATAACCAAAATTGGTGCAGTGACCGGTAGCAACACCAAGCTGTCTGACATCCGGGATGCATACCGCTTACCGGCAAAACCAGGTAAACCAAAGACCATTGTTGCCGAGTTCCTATCCGTTTCTCACAAGAGCAATTTCCTTGCGGCAGTCCGGAAATTCAATGAAAGACGGGCAAAAGAAGACAAGCTAAATTCTACGCTAATTGGAATTCAGGGTAAAAGTTGTCCAATATATGTCTCTGAACATATGCCTGGTAGTGGGCGCAAATTATTTTACAAATGCCGGGAATTCGCAAAAAATAATAATTATAAGTTTTGCTGGTCGTCTAACAACAGAATCTACATTCGGAAGGATGTGCACTCAAAACCCATCAGGGTGGACTCCGAGGCAACCCTAGCTACTATAGAGTCACAATGACTAGCCTGCTTTAATGGCAGGTCTGGGGACATTCTACTCCTCATAATATTTATGTCAGTTTATAGCCATAAAAACTGTTCGCTAGATTTAAAAAATATGTTTTTATTTTTTAATGTTGTAGTTCTCACTTACTATTTGTTATTAGTATTTTTTAAGTCAACTAGTTTTCAAGCACTATTTCGCAGCAATGATAGAAAATCTTGTATTATGTCGAAATATCCTCCTGCCCACCTTTTCTTTGCGCTAACAATTTATAATATCGAAATATTTATATATCTTAATTTTTATTTTATTAGTATTACGCAAACACACAACATACACTCCAGTCAAAAGTTATTCAACACCTTACACTTTCTTAGGAGCTTTTATATGATAAAATGCCTAAATTTATCGTCTTCGCCATATACTGTCACTGTGTTTCGATCTCACTCGCTACCCGTTTGTGCCGTGGCTACACGCGTTAAGCCTGACTCCTCAAGTCTCCGAAATATTTTTACTAAATTATTTTTATTTGTTAATCAATATGTTAAATAATAACTTCAATAATATAACGTCGGAACTGGAGGATGTAGGTATATCGCGAGCCTTGATTTGTCAGCCGGAACAATGTACATCTTACTTAAAAAATAATAATAAAACTTTAACAGTACTTCATTTAAATATACGCAGTATTAATCACAATTTTGATTTGTTTAGTGTCCTCTTAACTGAAATGGAAGTGACACCTGAGATTCTCATCCTCACTGAGTGCTGGTTATCTTCAACACCATTCCTTCCCAATCTTCCGGGATACAAATCACATCAAACCCTAAATAATGAAAACCAAAATAGCGGGGTCGTCATATTTGTCAAAGACTACCTGGAATATAAAGTGTACGAGCCTAGATCCATAAAAGACGCTGGTTGCTTAGTGTGTGAGTTTGGAAGAGAATTTGCATTGGTTGCTATTTATCGTTCGCCATCCCACAAGAATGCTGATATCTTTATTAAGAGCTTGAACGACTTACTCTTGACTCTTAAATCTTTTCAGATACTTAGTATTTTAGGAGACACAAATATAGACATTAAGAATGATTCTTCCGACGATCGTAAAGATTACTATTTGGACATGCATGCATCACACGGTCTTCTTCCTACACATACTTTCATCACCAGGGGTATAAAATGTTTAGATCACGTTATGCTGAAATCCAAACTTCCTTCAACCACACTAGTCGTAAATACACAAATAACAGATCATCTACCAATAATCCTCTCGGCCCAGGTAAATGGTAAACATCAAAGCCCTCAGAATACACGAACAACAATAGATTACAACTCTATACATACTGCTATATTAAATACTGACTTTTCTCCGATATATTCCACACAAGATGTAAACACTGCCGTCGATTATCTTGTATCCACTATATCTAATATTATTAAACAAAACACACATAAAGTTAAAGTTTCGCGAAGTAAGAAACAAATCAAGCCGTGGATAACGCCCGGTTTGGTCAGGTGTATCAAAAACCGCGACAAAATGCACAGGCAACTAAAACGAGATCCAGAAAATGCTATTCTAAAAGTGACATACGCGAGATATAGAAATTTTATCAACAAGCTCCTCAGAATCACCAAAAATAACTATCATAAAAAAATGTTACAAGATGCGAAAAATAATCCAAAGAATACTTGGGCTGCTATTAAGGAAATATCGAACACGAATAAATCTAAATCTAATGCTAAGCCGCTTATTAGTCTAAACCAAAACCCTAAAGTTTCAGTAAATAATGTAAATAGATTCTTCGTTGATATTGGTAAGGATCTGGCAGATAAAATACTCAGCAGACGGCCGACTCCTAATACATCACCCCATCACACTGAGCGCGACTCATTTGTACTAACTGACGTAGATGAACGTGAAATCGAGCTATTAATAACTGCGCTACGGAGGGATAGTTCTGTTGGCTGGGATGGGATATCTGCCCGAATCCTGCAAACTACACAACAAATATTTATTCCAGTTGTTACATACATTTGTCAACTCGCACTATCTACAGGAGTATTTCCTACGGCTTTTAAGAGGGCTATCGTTACTCCTGTCTTTAAGTCCGGGGATGGAGAGGCTATCACAAATTATCGACCTATTTCAGTTCTTACTACCCTATCTAAAATATTGGAAAAAGTTCTAAATAAACGACTAATTAATTACTTGGAATCCAAAAAAATAATAGCTTGTAATCAGTTTGGCTTTAGGAAGGGTCTTAGCACTGAAGACGCTGTAAATTGCTTACTCAACAAGGTTGTTAAATATCTAGATACCCAACAAAAATGCCTAAGCATGTTTCTCGATCTCTCCAAAGCATTTGATACCGTCTCTATCCCCCTACTTCTGACAAAACTGGAAAGCATTGGGGTTCGCGGTCTTCCTCTTTTGATTCTCAGTGACTATCTGCAAAATCGTACACAGAGTGTTAAAATAGGTGATATTATCAGTGATGAGGAAATACTTCATTGTGGTGTTCCGCAGGGATCAATTCTTGGTCCCACCCTTTTCTTAATTTACATAAACGACCTTTGCAAACTGGATATTCCTAACTGTCACATATACGCATACGCAGATGACACAGCTCTGGTAATTAATGGACGCGATTGGAGGGACGTCTACTCAAATGCTGAATTAGCTTTGTCTACAGTCATGTCCTGGTTAGACTCAAATCTTTTGACTTTAAATTTAACCAAAACCAATTATATTACTTTCGCTATCAACGCCACAACCCTACCATCAGATGTCACCCTCTCATTAAAAGCCCATAACTGTAGTAACACCAATAATCACTGCACCTGCACAGTCATATCGAAGACAACAACCGCCAAATACCTAGGTATACATATAGATCAACATCTTAAGTGGGACAATGATATAGCTTTCTTGAAAAACAAAATAAGAAAACTCATTTATATTTTTCGAAATTTGAATTCTGTAGCCGATTTAAATACCCTTAAGACCGTTTACTATGCACTGTGTCAATCAATTTTGAGCTATTGCATCACAGCATGGGGTGGAGCTGCGAAAACTTTACTGTTACCTCTGGAGCGAGCGCAAAGAGCAGTTCTTAAAGTCATGACTAAAAAACCATTCCGGTACCCTACTGACCAACTTTTTTCAGAGACCTTTGTCTTGACAGTTAGGCAACTGTTTGTTTCGATGATGTTACTCCGCAAACACTCACAAATAGTATATGACCCGACGCTACACATCCGCAAGCGGCGATGGGACCTCGTCTGCTCAACGCCTAGACATAGAACTGCCTTTGCTGCTCGACATTTTGAAATAATTAGTTGTATTATGTACAACAAAGCAAATAAACTACTAAACATTTACCCATGTACAAAACGAGTCGTCAAATATAAAATCAAAGAATGGTTACAATCTCTTAGTTATTCTGACACAGAAAATCTCTTGCCTAATAATGAATAAATGAAATAGTATTCTGAACAAACTTTCGCTACACTCTACATGTCATCTATTAATTCATTCGTCAATATCATATTATAACCTATTCGTTCATACATCATCCATTCACTCACACATAATGACCACCAATACAGATAATAACCAAACTTCCTTGATAATAATAAAATAACCTATTATATATTTATTTATCTTTCTAGCTATATTTTATTGCACGTAAAATATAATATTTTGTAGTCATAAGGCGGCGGAGAGCTACTTTTTGTAGTAATAGTTGTAAGTGCACTTTAGTTAACATCGCATTTATAAATTGTAACTACCTATTACTTTAATTCCCAAAATGCAGATTTTTCTAGTTTGGGAATTATGGAATTCATGTACTTTATATACATTTGCACCATTTCTATTTAGGTATAATTTACCATTGTACTCATTTCGGCGGGTCCTTCGCGATGCCCTCTGCCACTCGAGATACAGGTTAATTCCTAGTTCGATGGTAGTTGGTTGAGCGATGGTTCCGCCTGAATGCGAATGTAATTTAGAATGGGTCAATAAAAAACTTTTTCATTTTCATTTTCATATTATATCAGGAAATTGCACATTTTTTCTGTTGTTCCTTAAAGTTAGTCCTTAATACTATACAATAATTTGAAGGAATAAAATACACAACGCCTTAGTTATAAAATACATTTTATTAATTACTTTATTAATTTAACAAAAAATTAAAAAATAAAAATTTGTACTAGGCAAGGCAATCCGATTGACTTCCTTAATCGATGAAAACAACTCGAGCCAATCCTCCAATGGAGAACCAAACAGCGGCTCGTCCCACGAGACGCCCAAAGTCCAAAGTCTCTGAAGAAGACACTTTGCAGAGAATATCACTGGACTGATCCAACCGCTTGGATCAAACATACGGGCTATTACGGACAACACCGTTCTCTTAGTCCAGACCTTTGGTATTTCCAAGTCCACTTGGAATGTAAAAATATCGGTTAGCGGCTGGTACTGCATGCCCAGCACCGCTATCCTGTTGGGATCATCCACATCCTCAAACAGGTGAGGGTTCTGTTGGTGGTCCTCCGGGATCCCTTCTAGAACTCTAGGCTCATTGGACAACCACTTACGTAGCTCGTAGCCACCGGTTTTCAATATTTCAATCAATTCATCCCGCAGTAGGAGGGCCTCCTCAATACTTTGGGCTCCGGTGCACACGTCATCAACATACAAGTCACGTGACAGCACGGAAGCCCCACGGGGAAAGCGGATCCGTTCCCGCTCTGCCAATTCAAGCAATGATCTGATGGCGATATAGGGACTAGATTTCAAACCATACGTGTTTGTGTTGAGTTCATACACCGTCACAGGATCCTCAGGGCGCTCACGCCAGAGTATCAACTGGAATCGCCTGTCCTCAGGATGTATGACTGTCTGGCGGAACATCATCCGGATGTCCGCACCAAAAACCACTTGATGTCTTCTAAAGTTCAAGATGATGTCAATTATGTCCCTATGCAATTTGGGACCCGAATGCAAACACAGATTCAACGAAACCCCGTTCGAAGTGGGTGCGGACCCATCGAAGACGGTCCTCAATTTGCCTGTTGAGGCCTTCACCACCGCGTGGTGGGGCAAAAAATAATGCTCAGTTGAGCTCCAATCAACTCGAGCCGGAGACATGTGACCCAAATCCTCGTACTCGCGCATAAATTCAATATATTTATCGCGAAGTACGTGGTCACGCTGCATACGTCGCTCCATGGACAGCAGTCGTTTCTCCGCAAGCGCCCTACTTTGCCCTAGGCTAGGACGAGAGGCAACAAAAGGTAACCTAGTTACAAACCGACCGGGGGCAACCTCTCCGTGGTCGATCGAAAAAGGGCTTCGCACTCAGCGTGTTCCGGATCCATCCTGGAACTCATAGGTGGCTCCTCCACCTCCCAAAACCTTTGCATGGTCTTGGCCAAGGACGCAGATGCGACGACCGGTGGCTCCTCCACGGTGCTATTATCAAACACAGGGCCCATCAGGGCGAAACCAAAGATAGTAGACACTGCCATCAGTGAAGACGAACCCAGAGCTTTCTGGGTACCCAACAAAATCCAACCCAATACGTCCGAGCCCAGGAGCAAGTCCACTGGGCCGGGATGAAAGACAAAGGGGTCGGCCAAATCCAGACCCGAAACCAAAGACAACACACCCGGCGGTATGTCTGTCGAGGGGTGCCAACCCGCAATGGTATCCATTACCATAGCCGAAGTCGTGATCCTCATTGTGGAGGACTTCAGCGAAGAAAAGGTGACAAGTGTCTGGCCCGTCAGACACTTCACTTGTATGCCACCAACTCCAAGAAGTGGCACAGGCGAGTCTTCCACGACTAAACCTAACTGGTGTGCCACTCGAGTGGTAACCAAACTGCTTTGAGCCCCTGAGTCCAACAGAGCTCTCAAATTCATGGCTTCCCCCCCACGACCCCATACGCGGACCACCGCGGTGGGGAGCAGAACCGTCCGCGGCTCTGTCCCAGCAAGGGAGCAAGCTAGTTACGGGCTCCCCACTCTCTCCAAACCAGGGGGGCGCCACTGACCCGGATAATATGTCGGGCGAGTGCACATTCCCATCTGAGGGGGGGCATAACCCGCGGCCCGGCCATACCTATGGTACGGCGGGTGGTACTCCAGCCGTGGGTACTCGTGCAGCGGCGGAGAAAACCGCTGCGGCTGCATGTGGTGGGTAGTGGTAACCCGCGTGGAGGGGGGTGTCCCCACTCTCACGTCCGATCTAGGGCCCCCGCCCATGGGGGCCCTATTCGGGGCCTGGCCAGCCACATACTGGCCATGACTTTGGGGCGCGTGGTCCCGGTCCGCCAAGACCCGCGCAGGTACGCGACCCCCCTCCCGAGGGGGGGTGCGACGAGCGAAGCCGCGTCCTCCGTCCGATGGTGGAGGGCTTCGCGCAGGAGCGCCCCCGCCCATAGGGGACCCCTGCCTCAACAACCGGGGGCCATCCCCGTTCCGGTTCATGCAGAGCATCACGTGGTGCAGCCCACGGCATGCACTGCATGGTATGGCTCTGGGACAGTCACGTGCATAGTGACTGCCCAAACAGTAAAAGCAAAGTTCATGCCGCCTTGCCATGCGGCGCCGATCTTGTACTGGCAGTCTCTGCCAGTCCCTGCATTGCAGCAGGCTGTGGCCCATCCGGCCACATTGCAGGCAGTCCGCGTCCCCCGCGACTGCTGCCATGTGTGCAACCCGCACACCAGCTCCACGCGGTGGCGGTTGCCGTCCCTGTTGGGGCCTACGTTCAGGCGCTCTAGATGGCGCTGAGTCCGTCATGGTATTCTCAGCAGCCCGTGCCTCAAACTCCAAAAACTTCACCAAGTCAGTGAATGTTGGTAGGGTGGTGCTATCCCGTTCCGCATTCTCGCGCTCAAATCGCGAGCGGATGTCATTGGGTAATTTGCCCAATACAATGTGCACCAGCAAAAAAGACCATTGGTCCACCGGCAGCCCCAGTGTGCGGAGCGCGTTACAGGCCACTGTAACGGGCGTGAGCAACTGCAGGCGCAACTGTGCCCTGTTGGCCACCTTGGGCAGGGCCATCAACTGTGCGGCGTGCGCATCCGCTAACAAACGCAAATTTTGGTAGCGGGAGTTCAATAACTCCCAAGCCGTATCGTACTGGTCGTCCTCCACCCGGAGGTGCTGGATGAGCGACCGCGCTTCATCCTCCAGAGTGGAGAGGAGGTAGGCCATCTTCTGGGCCTTCGACAAATCCTGTCGTGCTATGACCAGGGACTCAAACATATTTTTGTAGGCTACCCACTCCTCCATCCTACCCCCAAAGTGGGACAGCTGAAGGGTGGGGAGCCGACCAGTAACCGCTGGTCCTTCCTGTCTAACGGTGAAAGGTGTGCGAGGGGCTGGTCCGCCAGCCTGTCTCGCCCTTATTGCGGCCGCCGCCTCCGCGATATCATCGTGCAGACTCAGGATCTGGTCCATGTCCGCCATGTGACCTGTATAGACCTCCGCGGCAAGTTCGGCTTCGGTAAGCACCGCCATGGCCGCTTCCGCGCTACTCAAACGTGAGTGGAGGTGATCCGCTCTTAGCAGTGTGGCGCCCTCCCTGTCCTTCCGGGACAGGAGTCCTCCGGCCGTCACAAACCATCTCAGTTCGTTGGCGAGTGTCGCCTTAGCATTGGAGACCTTCGCCATCGCGTCAAGTCACAAACAAACAGACAAAAATAAAAAAAGATAAAAGGTAAATAAAAAACAAAATCAAACTACAACACGCAAAGCCGCGGTAGGAATGAGAATGGCACAAACCCGGAAACAAATGCAAAAAGGTTACAAATATCTAAAATCAAACAATCAATCTATATAAGTTCTTATATAAACAAACTAAGTAAAATCTAATAATTTTTACAAATAATTATCTTTTACAAACGAACAAATAGAGGGTAGATAAACTACGCTCTGCTACCAGAAAATGTGCGCAGAGAATCCGGGACAAACGAAGTGGCGGGAAGATTCTGTACCGGAAAAGACCGGGTCTTAAAAACAGACCGGATCTTAAAATGGCGGTAAATCGAAATAACGGTAAGAACTTGACACGGCACTACGTCTGTCCGACTAGAACCTAACTTAAACTATACGCAGACTGCTACCACCGTAACTTATGTAGGGAGCTACGGGGCCCTATATATTAACCTAACTTAATAATTACAATTACAAACCACTTACCAAACTGAATCTTCTTAATCTTCGGATCCAACTTCGAGTGTCTTCGGAAGGGGGGGGGGGTTGGTCCCTAATCACCCAAACTACCCCCTTGAGATCTCAATCCCCAGGATAAATACCTTGCTTTCTTCACGAGGGTTCACTCGGCAACAGGATTCGGCGTCCCCAGGCAGCCACCAGTCACGTCGTTCACATCTCACAGGAAAAAGTCACAATAACGGGTTACACAAACACAAACTTAATAGTTATTTAACAAACAGGAAATTCACAAATATAACTCAAACTAATTAACAATCAAAAGACGCGGGACCTCTCCGCGTATTAAAACAAACCGATATAGCACTGGACAATATGGCGTGCCTAGCACGAGTTATTTCATGCGGCGCGGCCTCCCCGCGCGCTATCCAAACAATACTAATTCAAAATGGTCGCTCGCGACTAGCCGTCGCCGTCGCGTCGGCGCGATGCTACTAATATGAAACTACCGCACGCGCTAGAATATTACGGCGGCGAACGGACAAAACAACATAGATTTTATTACAAACAGTGAGTACATTATAAGAAATTTTAGGGGTCCAAATAACCCTGTCCAGGAGACATATGTATTTCATTGCCTTACGAGTAGAGTTTGTAGTAGAGCAGCTATCTTGCTTAGTGAACGTGAAGATATATCAACTTGGGAACAATTAAAAACTATCTTTATACAACATTTTGGTGACCCTAGGTCCGAGGAGTGCGTAGCGATCGAACTAGAAAATTTAAGAATTAAAGCAGGAGAAAGTTACCTACAGTTTTGTAACAGAATACAGCAAACGCGTAGCGCCCTCTGTTCTAAGGTCAACTTATTATCTGATGAAAATTTAAAAGCTGCCATAATTACAATTTATAATAATATGTGTCTTAATGTGTTTTTATATAATTTGTCAGAAGATTTAATACGGATTGTGCGACTTAAAAACTGTTTAACTTTAGAAAGTGCACTTAGCGTGGTCATGGAAGAGGTTAATTTCCAATACCAGTACAATTCAAAAAATAAAAATAGACCTAACCTAAAGCCTACTCAACATTCTTTTTCGTCAAATTTTGGAAATAATAGTGACACACCTAAGGGACTTCCCTTTGGATTTAAACCTAATTTTTCGAACAATTTTGCCCCTCAGGCAAATCAAAATTATAAACCAAATAATCCATATCAGTTACAAAATAATATTAAACCCGGTCCTAATGGATTCAAATTCGGTATACCAAATCAGGGATATTTCAGACCTAATCTTCCACAGCCGCAAGGTAACTTTAAGTTCGGTATTCCTCATCAGCAAAATTTTAAATTTGACGTTCCGAACCAACAAGGTTTTAAGTTTGGCATACCTAACCAACAAAGCTTTAGACCCCAATTTAATAATACACAATTCCGACCAAACTTTAATACACCCAATCAGCAATTTAAGTTCGGTATACCACCTCAAAACCAAATGCAACAGAATCCATCTAATTCCTATGATAATGACGTTTCTATGCGTACTAGCCGCCCTGTGAAACAAAACATGATTACACACGTACCCGATACCGAGAGTAATGACTTATTTTACTCGTGTGGTGATAATGAAAACCAAGATTACCAGCCTAATTATGATAATTACTATACTGACGAAAACAGACAGACCGAAAATTATAATTTTTATATTGATAATTCCGAATGCGCGCAATATGAATCGGAAGTTCAGGAAGAGACCGCAATTTTTTCTGTACTAGCCTCGACGAGCAACCACCCGAAATGATTAATTTAAATTGCGATAGTATAAATAGACTACCGCACATTTATATACCCGAAATTGATGCTAATTTCATGCTAGGCACCGGAAGCACAAGAAGTTTCATTAGTCCCGCTATAGCTGATAGATATTTTCAGGCATATAAATATAACGAACCATTTGAGGTTATAAGTACTCATGCACGTAGCTCACATAATGAAGTAATTTATATACCCCTGTTAAAATCATTTAAAAGCATGTGTAAGCATAAATTTTATGTATACGATGTCGATAGGCGATACGATGGTTTAATTGGTTCAGATTTACTTAAATTATTAAATGCAACAATTGATATGAAAAATCAAATACTGCGTACACAGAATACCGAAATACCTATAGTATACAGTCCTACATGTGAAGTAACATTAGAACCCCGTACAGAAACACGCGTCAAAGTGCCGACTGACCTCGCTAACGGTGAAGCTATTATTGAATTTAAAGATTTTGGAGATAACGTGAGAATGCCTACTGCTATAGTCAGGTGCATTGATTCATTTGCTATAACTGTTATCCAAAATGCCTCCCAAAATAGTGTGATATTGACATTTACAGAACCACTCACGACCACAAAACTTAACGAAAATATACACGTAAACAACTTAACTACTGACCATTTGAATAATTACGAAATTGACGAACTACTAAAAGAAAACTTGTCAAAGTTACGTTTAGATCACACAAATACTGAAGAACGTGAAGCCATAGAAAAACTGTGCTTTGAATATAGAGATATATTTTACTGCGACAAATTACCACTTTCATTCAGTAACCAGGTAAAGCATCAAATAAGGACTAAAAACGAAGACCCGATTTTTATACGACCTTACAGACTTCCACCCTCACAAAATGCTGAAATAGAGAAACAAGTTGAAAAACTTTTAAAGGATGACGTAATACAAGAATCATTCTTTCCATGGAGTGCCCCTGTGCATCTTGTTCCAAAAAAAATGGATGCCTCAGGAGAACAGAAATTTAGGATGGTAATTGACTATAGACGTTTAAATGAACTGACAACTGACGACAAATACCCTCTACCCAACATTAACGACCTTTTTGACAAATCGGGAAAGTCAACATACTTTAGTACCCTTGATCTCGCTAGTGGCTACCACAAAATTGAAGTGGAAAAAGCTGATATATCAAAAACCGCCTTCACGACTTCATCAGGACATTATGAATTTAAACGCCTACCGTTTGGACTAAAGACAGCCCCCGCAACGTTCCAGCGGGCGATGGACAACGTGTTAAGAGGATTGCAAGGGATCCACTGCCTAGTATATCTAGATGACATAATAATATACTCGAATAGCCTACAGGAACACATAGAAAAACTGAGAAAAATCTTTGACCGACTTAGACAGACGAATTTTAAAGTTACTTTAGACAAATGTGAGTTCTTGCGTAAGGAAGTACTCTACCTTGGACACAAAATTACTGAACACGGTTTAGAACCAAATGATGACAAAATTAAAGCAGTCCTTGATTTCCCACTCCCTCGCACACCAACTGAAATTAAAAGTTTTCTTGGTTTAGTTGGCTATTATCAAAAATTTATAAAGGATTTTTCCAAGATTACACAACCCCTGACATTGTGCCTAAAAAAGAGGAATAAAGTTGAAATAACACCTGAGTACATTACGGCCTTTCAACAATGTAAAGAGCTACTTGTTAACGCTCCGATACTCCAATTTCCCGACTTTTCCAAGCCTTTCATTCTGACTACCGACGCGTCTAATTACGCTCTAGGTGCCGTCCTTTCACAAGGTTCCGTTGGAAGTGACAAGCCGATTGCATACGCGAGTCGTACCCTAAACGACGCGGAAACACGCTACAGTACTACTGAAAAGGAGCTGCTAGCCATTGTATGGGCAGTAAAGCACTTCCGCCCTTATCTTTATGGCCGAAAATTTATAATATACACAGACCACCGTCCGTTGGCTTGGCTCAACTCTCTTAAGGAACCAGGAAGTAAACTGACTAGATGGAAACTACGACTTTCAGAATTTGACTTTGACATTATATATGAAAACGGAAAACAAAACAGTAACGCAGACGCACTATCACGTATTAAATTAAATGTACTTACCAATAAAAATGACAACTCCTCCATGCAGGTTAATCTCGATGACACTGAAAGATCCAATAGTTCGGTGATAGTATTGGATACCTCAGCTTCAGAAACATCTAGTACTCCCTTACCTGAAGATTCTCCAATGACTTACCCAGCTCGTTCACCCTCGTCAAGTACAATCACTGCATGCTCGTTACCTGAAACTATTCACTCTGCTGAAGATATCGATACCAGCGGTATCCCAATTTTAGACGAAGCCATAGACACAAAGCCAAACCAAATTCTTGTCTTTACCTGGAACAGAAACCAAACATTAGTAAAAGATCTATCACGAGATAAACAAAAAGTTTTTGAAATACACTTACCTGTAGATAACCCGGATTTAGTAAAGAAATTTCTCCTTGAATATATAAAACCCAAAATTAAATATTTCTTTTATTTTGAGGATCAAAGACACCGCACTCAATTCACTGATGCTGTTATTAAATTATTCAAAAAAGATACGGTAAAATGTTATGAATGTAATAAAAGAGTAATATATATAGAAGACGAAAATGAACAGCGTGACGTTATACTTCAATATCACTACGGTAAAACGAGCCACCGCGGTATTAGAGAAACAATAATGAAATTGAAGCGTAATTATTACTGGCCAAATATGGATTTAACAGTTTCCACAGTAATCAATTCCTGTGAAACATGCAAAACACAAAAATACGATCGTAAACCTTTAAAGCCCCAGCTACAACTCACCCAAACACAGACTAAACCGTTCAGCGAAATATTTATAGATCTGTTCTCTATAGAAGGCAAATACTTCCTTACTATCATAGATGCCTTCAGTAAGTTAGGCCAATCTTTCGAAATATCGAATCGCTCTACACCTGAAGTTGTTCGTGCACTGATAAAGTATTTTTCATTTTACGGCGTACCTAGCCGAATAAGTGCTGACCCCGGTACGGAATTCAACAATAATTTATTAAAAGAGACTCTACAGTTTTACAAAATAGATCTACACATAGGCACCCCGCACAACCCAAATTCTATGGGCCTCATAGAGCGCTTTCATTCGACTATTTTAGAGATATGTCGAATTGCAAAATACGAACATAAAATAACAGACGCAGCTAATGTTATGACATACGCAGTTATGTCTTATAATCATTCCATTCACTCTGCAACTGGCCTTACGCCATTCGAAGTTGTCTTCGGACACACAGATTCAAATAGTACATTTGAAGTAGACTTTAACAAACAATTTACACAGCAGTTAGTAAGAGACTGTGGGCTCCTGTAGTTAGTCCTAATACCTAATCCTAACTACTCCACATCAATTTCGATGTAGATGTCACTAAACTGATTTGAATAGAATGAAAGGTAGCACTGAATTTAGTATGAATAGTATAGATGAAATGAAGGAAGAATAGACTAAGAATGAATGATTTTATGAAATGAAGAAATAGATTTAATGATAGAGGAAAGCAACTTAGATACAATAATGCAACACAAAGCTAGCGTAGGTATACAAAGCAAGGCGCGCGCGCGATCTACCCGAGTGCCGTAAGCAGAGTGAGAGGAGAGGGGCGCGCAGGCGGCGAACGGTGGCGGCGGCGTCTACGTCACGGATCGTATGATGTTGAGGCGCGGTCCAAGCGGCATAAGCGGAAGCGTTTTTTACTTCTTGGTACAAGTAGTGGCGGATTGTAGTAGTGATACGCCACATACACCAGTTCTCCACAATCACTAAATTTTTGCTATTTTACCAATTTTAGTTACCTAATTGATAAGTTAATTTTAGTACTGCGTTAGCTATAATAATATTTGTAATTGTATTGTGGATGAGAACAAATATACGATTTATACGATTTATATTCCCCCCGGCCAGACCGTGACTACGGTCGATAGAAATCGGGGAATTTGACACGACGACCGCTGCGTGTTGTCCTCTCTGCTGGAACGGTAGTGGGAACTGGAGCTGAAATTTTTCCAGTTACTTCTCTCGTCATATATGCCGGTTTGAGCCTGTCAACAGAGACGTTGACCTTTTTGTTCTGGACGTCTATGGTGAAGTACTTAGGCTTTCTTTCGATGACCTTGAAGGGGCCAGCGAAGGGTGGTTCTAGGGCACTTCGAACTCTATCTTGTCGCAAGAAAACATGAGTTGAGTTAGACAGGTCACGTGGAATGTAGAAAGGCGACGAGTTCGATATATGCCAAGAAGTAGGTCTTGGTGTGAGTTTGGCCATGTGAGAGCGGAGACGTGTGGCATACAGGTTGACATCAGCTGTGGTGTAGTCTTCCTTCGGCGATAGGAACTGGCCTGGTAGAGTTAAGGGTTCGCCGTAGATCAACTCTGCAGGTGATGTTTGTAGGTCGTCCTTCCAGGAGCTGCGCATACCAAGGAGCACCAGTGGGAGAGCTTCAGTCCACTGAGAAGAGGTGTTGCACATGATTGCTGCCTTCAGCTGCCGATGCATCCGCTCGACAAGGCCGTTAGCAGCCGGGTGGTAAGCAGTGGTGCGAATGTGATAAGCGCCAACCAACGCAGTGAGAGACTTGAACAGGTGGCTCTCGAACTGCCGACCGCGGTCTGTGGTTATCCGTGCTGGGCAACCAAACCGCGCGATCCACCCGGACACCAGGGCTGCAGCGCAGGACTCTGCCGTTATCTCCTTGAGTGGGAATGCCTCAGGCCACCGCGTAAACCTGTCGATGACTGTGAGGCAATATCTGAAATCATGAGAAACAGGTAATGGCCCTACTATGTCGAGGTGTATATGAGAGAACCTCGAGGAAGGGGGAAGGAAAGGGGATAGGGGGGTTTTGGTATGGCGGAAAATCTTGCATTTTTGGCAATTCATGCATTGCCTAACCCACTCTCTACAATGTTTACGGATCCCTGGCCAAACAAATCTTTGAGTGACCAGTCGTATTGTAGCGGTACTTCCTGGATGATGTAAGCTGTGTATCATGTCAAAGATTTGTTTGCGGAATTCTTGAGTTACATACGGTCTAGGTGATTGCTGGGAGATGTCGCAGTATACTGATATGTTACTACCTTGCATTGTCATCTTCTTGAGGTTAAGCGATAAACCTTTTTGAAGGAGGTTTTGCAGTTCTGGGTCCTTATCCTGAGCCTCTGCAAGAGCCTGATAGTCAATGGTAGTAATTTCTTCAACGCGAGACAGAGCATCAGCCACCACGTTTTCTTTGCCCGGTATGTATCTAATGTCAGTAAACAGTCAGTAAACAGCTAAACTGGGAAATAAAATCCAGATACCGGAACTGTCTTGGAGAGCAATCTTGCTTACTTGTAGCGAAGGCAAAGGTAAGAGGTTTGTGGTCTGTATAGATAGTGAACGACGTAGTTTCAACCATGTGTCGGAAGTACTTGATGGCACTTGATGGCCTCGTATACTGCTAGCAGCTCTCGGTCATAAGGGCTATACTTCTTTTGTGTAGCTGACAGCTTATGAGAGTAGAATGCCAATGGTTGCCAAACATTACCTTTACGTTGTTGAAGCACTGCACCGATTGCTGTATCTGAAGCGTCCGTGACAATGGCGAGTTCTGCTGTAAAGTCTGGATGAGCGAGGAGTGTGGCTTCAGAGAGTGAAGTTTTGCAGTCTTCGAAGGATTTAGTCAACTCTGGAGTCATCTCCACTGGATGAGAACCTTTGATTTTCGGTCCCTGTAGTAGTAAGTTCAATGGTGCCTGGAGTTTAGCAGCGTCAGGAATGAAACGACGATAAAAGTTTAGCATCCCTAGAAAACGACGAAGTTCTTTGACAGTCCTAGGGACGGGAAACTCCTTGACAGCTTGGACCTTTGAATCAAGCGGCTTAGATCCGGCAGCAGAGACTTGGTATCCTAGAAAATTTACAACTTCTTGACCAAATGAGCACTTCGAAGTGTTAATGAGTATGCCATACTGCTTAAGGCGCTCAAACAGCTGACGCAGGTGCCTCTTATGCTCTTCTTTGCTGGATGAAAATATTAAAATATCGTCGATATACCCGTAGCAGTAATTCATACCCGACAGGACCTCATCAATGAACCTTTGGAATGTCTGAGCGGCGTTCCTCAATCCAAAGGTCATGTAGGGAAACTCGAACAATCCAAAAGGCGTCGTAATAGCAGTTTTAGGTATATCAGGCGGATTTACAGCGATTTGATTATACGCCTTTACTAAGTCGACTGTTGAAAAAATGGAGCAACCCGACAGTTGGTAAGAAAAGTCGTGAATGTGTCGGATGGGGTAGCGATCGGGGATTGTCCTAGCATTGAGTGCTCTATAGTCGCCGCAGGGCCTCCATCCGTCATCCTTCTTCTTGACTAGGTGAAGAGCCGAAGACCAAGGGCTTTCTGAGCGTCTGGCTGTACCGCTTGCCAACATGTCATCGAACTCTTTTTTCGCAGCTTGAGCTCGGACAGGATCAAGACGTCGTGGCCTGCAGGAGACTGGCTGACCAGGTGTGGTTCTTATATAGTGGAGTGTATTATGTTTGGCTGGAGAATGCATACCTGCAGGTCGTGTGATTTCCGGAAATTCGCGTAAGATTTCATGGAATTCTGTATCACCAGTGACAGCTTTTACTGAGGCGATGTCATCAGATGGTACCGAATGCACAGCATGCACCGAGAGAGAAGTGATACCGTCGATCAGGCGCTGGTGTTTGCAATCTACAAGTAAGTGGTAGTAAGTTAGGAAATCGACTCCTATGATTGGTCGGTATACATCAGCCACAGTGAAGTTCCACACGAAGTCACGTCGAAGTCCAAAGTCGAGATGTAGTTTTACTGGACCGTATGTGTTTATGACTGTGTTGTTTGCAGCTACAAGTTCAAAACTAGATTTTTTGAGAGGCGTCTTTAACGCTGACCGCGGAAAAACGCACAGATCAGAGCCAGTGTCTATGAGAAACTGCATTTTGGTCTTACGGTCAGTGACGAAAAGACGGCCTGTAGTTGATGGTGATGGGCAGTCATAGGCCGCTACTTCCGACTGCCCTGGGAGTTTTCCGCCGAGAAGCTGCATGGACTCTTGCATCTCTTCGCTTTTGCGCCATAAGTGAAATGGTAGAAGCAATGCGGGTGGTCAGGTGGTGGTTGTTTAGGCCTAGAACGGCTACGAGAGCGATTGTACCTGCGAGTATTTGAGCGTGAGCGACCGTTATTCTCCAGGCGTGAGGTGAGACTAGCTACTTGCCTTGTGAGTTCAAAAACTTGCTTAGCTAAGTCTTCATATGACGACGCTGGTGCTGTAGTAGACGTACTTGCCACTTGAGGGGTTGAGGGAGCAATCTCGTACACTTTGTCTGCTAATTCTGCTAGCTTTTCTAGTGGAAGGTCACTCTGTGAAGCAATTACAGTTTGAATAGTCTGCGGCAACCGATTTGACCACAGCGTAGACAGAAAATCCCTAGGAACTGATGGGCCTGCCAGACCTTCTAGATAACGTAGGAACTGTGACGGCTTCCTATCACCCAGCTCTTCGTGCATTATTAATTAATCACGTCGGGGTCACCAGATGTGGGCTCCTGTAGTTAGTCCTAATACCTAATCCTAACTACTCCACATAAATTTCGATGTAGATGTCACTAAACTGATTTGAATAGAATGAAAGGTAGCACTGAATTTAGTATGAATAGTATAGATGAAATGAAGGAAGAATAGACTAAGAATGAATGATTTTATGAAATGAAGAAATAGATTTAATGATAGAGGAAAGCAACTTAGATACAATAATGCAACACAAAGCTAGCGTAGGTATACTGTGACGTAGTAAGTAAGCCTATTATAAAACATGTATCGTTCTATTATTGATTGGATTAATAAATCGTACTTTGAACGCATCGGTTGTTTGCATTCCTTGGGCCCGTCCTTATATGGCGACCCTAGCCATGCGCGGCACGGTTTCATATTCGCGGCAAGTTCTAAGAGTGTAAGAGATAATGAGACATTCGATAATAAGTACTGTGCCGGACTTGAGTATTTTTAAATCAAAAACGGTGATTAAATTGAAGAAAAATGGGATCCTCACAAACTAAAGAAGAGGTTGTAATTGCGCAGAACGCCGCTGGAGGTGTAAACTCGGCCGATTTGCAGTTATTACACAGAAATGTTTCAAATACCAATATCATTCTCGGCGTAATTTTGATTATATTAACGCTCGCTATTATAGCTGGATGCTACAAATTATATAAGAGATGTCATTTGGAATGGATGCGACAAGAGATTGCTAGAAGTGCATTTAGACGTTCTGGTGGGAGACGAGACGGACGAGGAGCAGGCCCCAAGGAGACTTTGGATGTCTAAGGAGCTGGCGAGGAGCGCAAATTTATGCTAAGGAGCAGAAATACTCGTAGGTGTCGGTGCAGTGCGTAATTAAAGTGTTCCAGTGGTAGTGCAAAGGCCAAGTCAGTATGATAAATCCTTATTATTATTATGTTTTTTTTTGATATTATGAACTTTCTTGATATATGTCTTATTACGTAATTAAGCTTAATAGTTGAGGTCGTGTGGCCAACTAGGTTATTTTTTTTTAATAAATGGATTTTGAGGAGGTTTATAATGCATTAAAGAATATTAAAAGTAATTTAGTTAAATTAAGAAAGGAAAAGAGAACTAAAACTTTGTTAGAACAGAAATTAAACGAGAGTAAAGAATTGTATAAACAATATATTTTAATTCGTAAACAGTTAGAAGAAAGTATTGAACAAGGACTTTTTAAGTTAGAGGACGCGAGAAATCTATTTATTGTTTGTAATAACATAGAGGAAATTTATCAAAAAATATTAGAATTTTGTTTGCAGAATAAGGAATTGAACACCATGACTGAGTTTGACATAAAAACGGCAACGTCCCTTCTGCCTGTGATGACAGGGGAGGAGGATGTCACCAAAAAGTTAATAGATTCTTTAGAATTTTACAGTCAAAGTTTAGTAAAAGAGCAGGAGAAATTATTAATTAATTTTGTATTAAAAACTCGTTTGAATGAGAGCGCAAAAATGCGTCTTGGTACTAAAACATATTCGACATGTGCGGAACTTATTTCTGATATGAAAAAATACCTTTTAACAAAACAGTCAGCGACCGCGTTACAAGCTGAAATAATGAAAGCTCGGCAAGGTTCTCAAACTATTGATGACTTTGGTAAAAAATTAGAAGATATGTTTGTGAAATTGACAATTTCTCAAGCCGAAGGGAATGACCAGGCTTATAAAATATTAAGACCTTTAAATGAAAAATTAGCGATAAAGCGATTTACAGAAGGCTTGAGAAATAGTCGATTGAGCACAATTTTAACAGCTCGCGACTATACAGAGTTGAAAGACGTAATTAGAGCAGCCAAGGATGAAGAAAGTACGCAGGTAAGTGAATCCAGTTCAACACCAGGCTCTATATTTACGGGTTACCAGAAACGAGGTAAATATGTAGGACGAGGTTCACGGGGTAGGAGTCGCCCTCCAAGTAATTTTCAAGGTCAAAATCGCGGGGGCGGCCGTGGCTATACTATGAATAGGTCCTCGTTCCGGGGTTCAAAACGAGGCCCCACAACTTCTTTTAGAGGACGAAGTAGAAATTATTTTACTGGGAACAGAGGTAGTAACTATACTCATCAAGCCTATGTAGTAAACCATCAGGAAAACAACGAGCAGGAAGTTTCAAAAGTTCCAGAATTTTTTCGTAACTAATTATATATTTGCTAATGATAATACTAATTTCATAGAACTAGCCGTAAATGGAAAGAAATTAAAATGGCTCGCAGATTCCGGCGCCACGTTGTCAGCGGTGAAATTTGAAACGATTAGAGACTGGAACATTCCAATACATTCGGAGCGCATGATCATAAATGGAATCGGTGGGCAACTACAGTGCGAAGGCTTTGTGTACATTCCATTGTCTATACATGGCAGAGAAATAGTACACAAGTTTTATGTTTTAAAGAATTTGCCTTGTAGTTGTGATGGTTTAATTGGGCAAGATTTCTTATTAAAGTATAATTGCATTTTAAATTATGAACGAAATACTATTACTATGAATTACTCAGGTGAACAACTAACTTTAAACTTAAATATGGGCAAAATGGGGTACAATAACTATATTAGGATTCCAGCACGGTGTGAAAAGGTTTTCCAAGCTAATTGTTTTATGTCAGAGGAGTGTGTGGTGTTGCCAGAAGAATTGTGTGAAGGTATATTTATTGCCGGAAGTATTTGTCAGCCACAGGAAGGAAAGATATGTATTCAAATTTTAAATACACGTGACGAAGATGTTAATATTAGCTATTTTGAACCGATTATTCATAAATTATCCGATTACCAGATGTGTTGTTTTGAAAAAAATAATATAGACACAGAAAGAGTTAGAAAAATGTTTTCACTTTTAAAATTAAATCATCTTAACAAAGAAGAGAGTATGTCTATACAAAACATATGTGCCAAATTTTCTGATGTATTTTTTCTGCCGGGTGATAAATTAGGAACTTGTAACCTTTATGAACAAAATATACAACTAAAACCTAACTCGGAACCATGTTATACCAAACAGTATAGATTGCCTTTTTCTCAGCGGGAAGAGATGGAAAAACAAAAAATGTTATCCGATGACATCATAGAACCGGTAAAGAGTGATTGGTCAAGTCCTGTTTTATTAGTTCCCAAAAAATCAGACAATAATTCTAAAAAATGGCGCCTTGTGATTGATTTCCGTAAACTTAATAAAAGTGTACTGGACGATAAATTTCCGCTGCCGAATATAACAGACATACTTGATTCACTTTCTGGTTCCATATATTTTACCCAATTAGATTTATCCCAAGGTTATTTTCAAGGAAAATTAAAACCGGAGTGTAGAAAATACACGGCGTTTACGACGCCAACAGGACAATATCAAATGACTCGCCTTCCGATGGGGTTGAAGACGAGTCCGAGTGCCTTTTCTCGTTTAATGACTGTAGCCATGGCGGGGCTCAACTATGACAAATGTTTTATATATTTAGATAATATAGTCTGTTTCGGTCGTAATTTAGATATGCATAACAAAAATTTAATAGATATTTTGCTTAGATTACGGAAAGTAAATTTAAAACTCAACCCGGAAAAATGCGATTTTCTCCGTAAAGAAATACTATATTTGGGACACGTTGTTTCGGCAAATGGTATAAGCCCCGACCCTGAAAAAATTAAAGTTTTGAAAGAATACCCCACCCCAGATAATTCAGATAAGGTCAAGCGATTCGTCGCATTTGCAAATTATTACCGGAAATTCATCCCCAATTTTGCAAAAATATGTTTACCCTTAAATAATTTATCTCGAAAAAATGTAACTTTTAAATGGGATAAGGATTGCCAAAAAGCTTTCGATATTTTAAAAAACTCACTAATAAATCCCCCTGTGTTGCAGTACCCTAATTTCGATAAAGAAAATATTTTTATCTTACAAACAGATGCATCGGGCTCTGCATTAGGGGCGGTGTTATGTAACAGCGACCGTAGACCGGTAGCCTACGCAAGTCGTAGTTTAAACAAAGCCGAGCGCGGGTATCCTACGATCGAAAAGGAGTTGCTTGCGATCGTATGGTCGGTGAAATATTTCAGACCTTATCTCTATGGAAGACGGTTCATAATAGAGACGGACCACCGACCATTAGTATATTTATATAACTTAACCGATCCTTCCAGCAGGCTATTAAAATTTAGATTATTATTGCACGAATATGACTTTAAGGTGGTTTATGTGAAAGGCCGGGACAACGTAGCTGCAGATGCTTTGTCACGGATAGAAATGACTAGTGAGGATTTGAGAGAGATGAACGAAAAAATTATGGCTGTTTTAACTAGAGCACAAAGAAGAAATTTGATTGATAAAGAGTGCGGTAGCCCTGAGGTGTTTGATATTCCTAACTACGCTTGGACTGATCACCCAAGAGTTGTAGAAATGATTAAACTACCCCAGGTTTACACGGAGTTAATTTTTGTGAATGAGAAAGAATGGCAGGAAATAAGAAATCATACAACTATAGATACAGAGTGTGGTAACTTTACATATTCGTCAGAAAAATGTGTATTATATATGAAACTGTTTACCCGATCACGGTATACACGAGCTGTTTCTGTGAGGGAAATGCAGTCATTTTGTAAAAATATAAAAGTTGATACGTTGTACGTTATAAAGGACGAAAATAATGCATTAATAATAAAACAGCTAGCTGACTGTATCAATAAAATGCCTAAGTGGTCCGGACCCCGCTTATGTGTAATTAAAGGCGTTATAAAAATCTCTGACGAAGATACAAAGAAAATTATTTTAAATGATTACCACATTCTTCCCACGAGTGGACATGCAGGAATAAAGCGGATGTTAAACAACATACGTAGGAAGTACTTTTGGCATGGGCTAGAAAAAGATATTATTAATTATATAAAAAGATGTGACAAGTGTCAAAGATACAAATATTTGAAAACAGTTAAAGAACCTATGGTTATCTCAGTTTGTGGTTCATCATCTTTTGATAAGGTTTATCTAGATTTAATGGGTCCATTGATTGGTGATAATAATTATAAATACATTTTGACGCTTCAGTGCGATCTAACCAAATATGTCGAGGCGTATCCAATAGCATCAAAAGATGCACTCAGCGTAGCAACAGCTTTGGTAAACAATTTCATGCTTCGATATGGAATTCCACGTGAAATTGTTACGGATAGGGGCACGGAATTTGTCAATTATTTATTAACAGAAATCTGTAAAATTCTAAATGTTAAACACTTAACATCAACAGCATTTCATCACCAAACTTTAGGTTCAGTTGAAAATTCTCATAAACATCTAACATTTTACTTAAGAATGCAGGTCAATAGTCAAACTCAGGAATGGAGTTCATGGTTACCCTACTGGTGTTCCTCATATAATACTACTGTACACTCGGAAACAAAATTTACACCTTTTGAACTTGTATTCGGAAAGTCATGTAATCTACCAAGCAACCTCACTACTTGTATTGATCCTGTTTATAATTATAATAGTTATCCAATAGAATTAAAATATCGTATACAAAAATCGCAAAACGAGGCAAAATGTAATTTGAATAATAGTAAGCTAATAAGAAAAAATCGATACGATAATTATGTGAATCCGGTAACGTACAGGCCAGGCGACTTAATCTTAGTAAAAAATGAAAACTGTAATAAGCTTGAGCCTTTATATTTAGGTCCATATACGGTAATTAAAGATATATCGCCTAATGTTGTTATATTAGTAGATGGCAAGGAGAAGATAATCCATAAAAATAGGAGTAGACCGTATCATAATTGATGTTATAAAATATTGTTTATTAAAACACTTTAGTTAACGAGTGTATCTTGTAATATGAACTAAAGGTAAGGAGATAGGTCACTTAGTGATAAGAAATGTATTCATACTAATCTATTTTAAGAACAGATCTTTGTATCATCAATTCTTTGTTATTAGTTTATTAATTACTAATTAATTTTAATTCAATGATATTAAAAAAAAAAAAAAAAAAGCTATAGATAGTTTTATGGATAGGTAGATAGTTAAGGTATGTTTATGTAAAAAATAAACCTTTAAGGGTTTCTTTTTTAATTATTTTTTGGTAGGGCATGTGACGTAGTAAGTAAGCCTATTATAAAACATGTATCGTTCTATTATTGATTGGATTAATAAATCGTACTTTGAACGCATCGGTTGTTTGCATTCCTTGGGCCCGTCCTTATAATACAAAGCAAGGCGCGCGCGCGATCTACCCGAGTGCCGTAAACAGAGTGAGAGGAGAGGGGCGCGCAGGCGGCGAACGGTGGCGGCGGCGTCTACGTCACGGATCGTATGATGTTGAGGCGCGGTCCAAGCGGCATAAGCGGAAGCGTTTTTTACTTCTTGGTACAAGTAGTGGCGGATTGTAGTAGTGATACGCCACAAGACCATATGAAACGTACAAAATACCTATACAAACACCTAACAGATAAATTAATAAAAGGTAAAGAAAAGGTAATACAAAAACGTGGAGGAGAAACCTCTTTTGATATACAAGAAGGGGATACTATATTTGTAAAAGGCGTAAATACAAGACGAAGTAAGGATAAACCGCGCTTCCAAAAGGCGCAAGTCTCGGGTGAAATCAATAGAAATACTTGTCCCGCTACTATAAAAAATCGTGACGCAAAAGTACCTATTAAGGACATTAAACGACCTTCGCAGGTACCTCCTCGCATTCGCGGCGCTGATCGTGAGGATCCACAGCCTTCAACTTCAAAAGATCGATAAAAATCCTGGAGTAATGCTGGTGAAACAAGGTCAAGCTAGAATAAGTAACGATAAGTGGACTATTATTAAGGTTTTAAATTTAAGTATTATAAAAGATGAATTAGAGTTAAATATAAATAGATATAGGAATTTAAATCAGCATGTAAAAGAATACTTTTCTAAGAAAACCCCAAACTTCCAATTATCAAATGTAAAGCTCCAAACAGATTATATTATGAACTCTACTGTTAATAAATTACAACAACTAGCCCCATCAATTAAAATAAAACGCGGAATTTTAAATCCTCTCGGTTCTATTATAAAGCTTATCACTGGTAACCTAGACCATGACGATGCTATTAGGTACGAAAAGATGATTAGTTCCCTACAAACACATCAGGATGCACTAACAAATAGAATAACTCTAGCAGCTGAAATGTCTAAAAATCTGGTAAAAATAACAAATTCCACAAATAGTAATTTTATTCAAATAGATAAAGAATTGTGGGAAATAAGGAAAATTATAAATAGAACAATAGATGGTAACATTACAGTACATAATTTTATTATTATATATAACCTATTTTTACACAATTTCCAATTGTTGTATAGTCATTTAAATGAGATCGAAACCTGCATAACATTTAGTAAGTTAAGAACATTGCACCAGTCCCTTATGAATTCAGATGAATTAATGAAATTGTTATTAGAGATAGAAAAATATAACAAGCTCGTTTACCCAGTAAGCTTTGATAATTTAGTTAATATTGAGAAATGTATAGAGTTAAAAGCCTATTCTAAAGGAAATCAAATAACGTTTATTTTAGACATACCTTTAATTAAAGATGACACATACATATACTATAAAGTTATTCCTATTCCTATTACCGATTCCTTTAATCTAACTAAAATTATAATTCCCAAATATCCTTACCTCATAGTAAAAGGTTCCATAATGGTCTCGCTCTCCCAGCCATGCTTCGAGCTCCACGAGGAAACATACCTGTGCCATGAAGATAAGTTTGGGCTATCCATAGCAGATACCTGTATACAAGCGCTGATGACGTTTTCCAAGAATACAAGCTCCTGTAATCCCATATCGGTGGAATTAAATGATGTTAAAATAGAGCCAATAGAGAAACAGACATGGATTCTCTACAGTAAAGCTGAAAATATACTTACCAAAATCTGCAACGGCGAGATAACTAAAAATAATATAAAAGGCACTTACCTCCTCATTCTCGATGATCGCTGTGATGTTGAAATAGATGGAACCACACTGAAATCTCATCATTTTTCCACAAGTAGAGTTGAATCTACAAAACTACCGATAATTAACCTGCCAGAAGTTGCCGTTACCGAGCTACAACCCCAACGAGAACCCCTCAATTTGACGAATCTCCAGAGTTTAAACAATTTATTGAAAATCAGTGAAAGTGAAGTGAAAAATTGTTATGAGAAGGCTAATAGTGTAAAAAGCATTGGATTCGCGACTATAGCGTTATATGTAATCCTATTTCTGTCTATTTCCATTTTTATTACATATGAGTGTATGAAATTTAACGGCTTGTATCAAAATAATCAGAGCGATCAAATTAATAGTCCCTTTGATAATTTTGAAGTTATGGGGGGAGGAGTTATGTCAGTAGTAGACACCCCTAGCTCTATCACAGTGTGTTGAGACGCAGGGCAACGTGGGTGAGCCCCGCTGATTCAGCAGACTGGATGTTATGTCTGGGCCCGGCGTCGTGTAACCGTAGAGATAAGAATTAGTTCTTAGACTTAGTATTAAGATCATTTTTGTAACTCTAGTTTTTAAAGTCAGTCTTGAATAAACTCTCGTATTGTACAGACTCTTTTGTCTTTTTAAAAACATTCGGGTTAGTCCTCCATACTTAGCTACCTAGATAAACGAAATATTTACAGTTTTCAGATTTATTGTGAGTCACTTCTTGTTGGCAAATATCATGATTCTAGGTGTACGGAATATGTACGAGTACCCTATATGTAATAATCCTTTCTACAATCGCAAAAAATTAACAAAAAAAAAAAGAAAGTAAATTACAAATAACGGTTTTGCAAATCAGATTTAAAAAATGTTTGTTAAAAAACACATAAATAACGGTTATTTACAAAGCAGACAGGGTTAAAAAGTACTTTTTAATATTTGAGTATTAAGCGAAGGGTATTTGGATTAACTCGGTAGGGAATAGAATTTGTCGCGAATTTAATTTCAATTTCACGGTGTGCGGTTTTGATATTCCAATGTTGGTTTTTGTTAAAAATAAATAATAATTAACACAAGTATACCTATTTGTTTCGTTAAGTCGAATTTTAATACTACTATAATAGTAGGAATTAAATTCGAATCATACTAATCGTACTAATAATCCTACTATAATACGAAAGTTTGGGAATTTGTGAGTTTGTGAGGAAGTGTATTACTCTATCACGCAACATCTACTGGACGGATTTTGATGAAATTTGGTATACGGGTAGAAAAATACCGGAAATAGCACATAAAATAATTTTTGTTCCCAAATTCCTAAGGGAGCGAAGCCCCGGGGCGAGGCTAGTATAATATAAGTACTTATTTTAAAATTGGACGTGAAAAGTGCCTATGAAAATTTTGGAGCCGATGTTAGACAAAAAGGTCTAATTTCTGAATAAACATTTGACTTTGATTTTGAGAATAAGGCCTTTTATGCTGAAAATCATCTTAGCTTCCAAGGAAAAGTTATTATCCACAGTTGCGATCAAATCTAGTGTTGTAATACGAAGAAATCCAGACAGCATGAATTTTCAATTAATCACCATTTAGAAAATATAATTTTCACTGTTACCGCAAATCACGGGATAAAACTGAATTAAATCAGCCTTCAATTTAAAACCAAAAAGCTTTGAAAAGTATATATATATACCATTAACATCGAAATACAACTACTACGTATAGAAGCGAAGACGTGAACAAAATGTTTGTGATATCAGTTAATGTCTCGAGTCAGAAACTCCTTCAGTCACTCGCCAACGCTCATTACTATTGCATGCGATTTTGTGATTTGACAATAATTCGAAAATGATGTGTTGCGTTTTAAAAACTCAGTAAAAATCAATCGACTTTGCAGAAAAATATGATGGAATGATATATCATCTGTAAGTATCCAAAATATCAATGAAAACTATTTTTTTATAATTATTTTATAAATTATTTTCTAATATTCAAAATATTCAATTGTTACTGCCATTTTCTATGAAAATCACAGATGAAAACTGGATGGTACAGATTAGATAAGTAGGCACAAAAGCCTTGGTGAAGGTGAACTATATGAATTTTGACCAATATTTTTTCGCTTAGGGTTCTAAAGTAATCAAACGTCCGTCTGTTTTTGCGCGGCTTAGCTTAGAGACTATACTAGAAAACTGTAATTTGATATAGATACTTTATGGCGTGTAATAAAAATCGGCGCATTGTGCACATAAAGGTTCCGTAGACATTATTATCATACAACATGTCAGGAAAGTACCTGTATATACCTACCTCTAGGTAATACTATATATTTTTTTAAGGTCGCGATGACGACGTCCTGATCATAAAAAAGGGAAGCATGGATAAGGTTTGTCCAAAAACAATCTCGACTAAGATATATTTCAAATGATTATTTGTCTGAGCATCAAGAACTTACTAAACTTATTCTGTTTAAAGGAAAATAAAGTTAATTTCAAATCGTAATTATGGTTTTATTCGTTGACTAGCTTGTGTCCACGAACTTTGTCCGTGCGTTATTTATTATTGTTAATATCTGAGATTCTAAGTGAGTGACGGATCAAGATAAAACCTACGCTAGATTTTTTTTCTTTTTATTTTTTTTTGGGCTTTTATGTTTTGAGATATGTCAAAATGTATATATGTCTTGTGAGCGGCGTATCAAGTTAAAACATACGCTAGATTTTAAGTTAGACCTTTAACAATACAACAGTGAAAACCGCATCAAATTTGGTCCAGTAGTTTTTGCGTGATACTCGTACAAACATATAGACAGACAAAAATTCTAAAAAAAATGGTTTTGGCTTCTACTGGCCCTATAAAGACCCCTCATAGTTTTTTTTTTTTCTTAAATATTTCCTATGTACAGACACAGACCTGTTACAGTTTTATTATATGTATAGATATTGATTGAATATATTGATATATGTTTTGATATTGATGAGAGTAAAGAAACAAATAAATAAATCATTCACTTCCTTATCTCTTCCAGTATATCCATTCTGTACTATATGATCTTGGTCAATAATTGTGACAGCGCTGCATCGAACATATTTGAATATACGAAATTGGAACAAAAATTTTGTTTGGGGTAGCTCCTCTAGTGCGTTAGTACATAATATCTCGATGACCATTAATAAGTTTTAATTTTGACTGACTTTATATAGAGTTAAGCTTTTATAGGAAAGTACCATAACCTAGTCTGTGCTTTTATCACGGCACAATATCATGGCAATAACAGGATAAAATTAAATAAAATCAGCCTTAGATTAGATCTAATTACATCGTGAAGAAATTTCCAAATTAATCGATTACAATTGTCTTCACGATTATCGACAGTCAGGAGTGGAGGAGAGAGAGGAGTATCGAGAATTTTGGAAATAATTAACTAGCTGAGCCCCGGGGCTTCGCTCCCGTGGGCGTTTCGGGTTTAAAAGTACCCTATGTGCTATGTGTGTGTGGGCGGGGCACATAGCTCGTAGAACAGATAGCCGTTGGGGCAGAAAAGTTCTCGAGTGCGACCACGAACCGGAAAACGTAGTGTTGGCAGGCCTCCCACTCGATGAACCGACGACCTGGTGAAGGTCGCGGGTTGCGCATGGATGCGGGCAGCGTAGGACCGTTCGTTGTGGAAATCCATGGGGGAGGCCTTTGTCCAGCAGTGGACGTCTTTCGGCTGAGACGAAGATGTGCTATTCCCGGTATTTTTCTACCCGTGTACCAAATTTCATCAAAATCAGTCCAGTGGATTTGCGTAATTGATTACAAACATCCTCACAAATTCACAAACTCACATCCAAACTTTCGCATTTATAATACTAGTAGGATAGAAGGATTAACAGTGACTTTTGTTTCTTAAATTGACAAGTGCAGTCGTGCGATATTTGATTTAGATTAGATCGTTCAGAAATGAAACAAAATTTGTCTAAACGAGCAATCTGTTAGAGTAAATTCAACTTTGATTTGATACGCAAGTAGGTATAAAATATCCTATCATCTAAACCATCTATTATTTCAGCTTTATGTATGAGTGATATGCGCAGAATAAAGTAATCACTTAGACAAAAATATAAATCATATACGGAATGGTCATTTTGCGTGTCATCGTGCCCATTTATTTAATGAAAATAACCCTTTCCGGCTTAAATAATTCGGCTTTTACTCTCGACGTTTATCCCCTGAGCACAGTATTTTTTATATTTTAAAATAGAAAAGCAGCCATTTGTCTAGTGCGTGCAAAATAGTTGGAAATAGGTACTTTGGTTAAAACATAGTCACAAACATATGATAAAGATTAATTGTCCTTTCTTACTTTAGTAATCAGAAACTTTATGGTACAATCGACTGCAATGTCACCCTACCTTGCATGGACCTCTATAGCGATAGTAATAGAGGCTAATATGCAAAGATTTGCTGTTGACCGTATACTAGCTGCGTCTAGGGGATTACGGGATTAAAGTACCCACTCTGTTGTTTCAGATTTAATTTTGCCCGCGTCCCCTCACAGTTTCATCACAGTTTTGCGTGAAGGAGTGAAAATATCCATTTAAATAACCTAACAAACTTTCGAGCTTGTAAATTAGTTGGTAGGTACTAGGTATATGTTTAGTTTATTATTTTAGTTAGCTATGAGTAAATTACTGTACGTGCGTTATATTGTATTGCGAGCGTTAAATGTTACCTACCTAACTACTTTTCTTATTGTTAGTGCTTCTGTACCTAATATGAAAATGTTGTAATCACCCCTAATTGGGTTTCATGCTAGAATAAGTTTTTGAAAAGTTATATATTTTAGAATGTATAAGATAATGTGTACATGTTACCTTAAGGCGCTTCAATTACAATAGTCTATGAAATGGTGATTTTTCGTAACATAAAAACTACTTTATGAAAAAAAAAATAACGGAACGGCATGTATTTCCTACTACCTTCTACTGTTCCGAAATGGCATTGACGTTCGGGAAAAATTTTACATAAAAATACACCATTTATTTTACTTCAATCACATGCAAATCGAGCAACATTTTTCATACTAATGTGTATAAAACCCATACCGCGTTGTCTCTGAGCGCGCGTCTCTGTACAGCGGGGGTGACTTTTTACCATTTTAAAAGCATGCACGTTAATTGAGAAAATTTTGAATGTTGTTACAGTTTTCCTGCTAAAATTTTCCTCTTCCTCTGTAACTTTTTGAAAAGTCGTGAAATACATTGTCGTTATACCGGCAGAGTTCAAGGTATATTTTATTTAAAACGTATTATTAAATAACTGCTTTTATTAATGCATGTTTGAGTTTGATCTGAGCTGCTTTTTATTTCTTCTTCAATATAACTAAACTAATTTGAGTTTAGAATTAATATACTCGTACTTATAGTTAAACTAACTAAGATGGTTCAGCGACCCAAAGTGAGTCTTGGCCTCCGGTAATAAGTGTCCATTTGGTACCATCTCCTTCCAATTATAATACACAAATATTTTAACCCGGAAATCGGGAAGGAAAATCCTTGTTTGTGGCGAGAAATAAATATTTTATTATTATAGAAAACTTAGTTCAAAAACGATAAAATGCATGGGATTGACATATATCACGTGATCGACATCGTCATCGCAAGTTCATAGACAATTAATCAGATTTAATGAGAGATATACCAAATGTTGATCAATATTGTAATGCTCATACCATGACTAATTTAAATAATTTAATTTAAATTTTGCATGCTATTCAAAATGGCTGATTTGGAGGCAAAAACTATTCTAGTAACATCTGTAACCCATATCAAAAGCAAATAAACTCATTCATTCATTCATTCATTCAAAAAATGTTAGAATTCGCCACGAAAACGAAATGAAACCATGAGGTAACGAATTGTTTAGTTGCTTACTTCCATACAAATGAGTAGACAAGCAGCACTTTTGGCGTTCGCTTTTGACGACGGAAGAAAATTGTTTTCGTTATTTGAAGAAACGGTGACGAATTTAGATATCGTGTTACCAAAGTTACCTCGATTTTTGGCTAACTTTGGCTAAGCCTCCTGTCTAGAATTATCTGTCTATTCCCTTCAAGGAAACAATAGCGGACTATTTGTATGTCAGAAACACTAATCTCTATATAACGTACATTGTAATACCATTAGCGATTGTAAGCGGATTGGATCTTGATTGAAGCTTGATAGCGTGCTTGTTTGTTTTAGCGTTGCAGGACTATCGATAGTTTGACTATCAATAGTTGACCTTGAAAAATGGTCATACTATCGATAGTATTGCTTTTCAATGCTATCGATAGTATCGATACTATTGATGTTTTCTAGTCAATACTATCGATAGTGCAATAGTAAAAATTGTTTGTCGAAATATAAGTGTAGTAATTAGAAAACATCAATACTATCGATAGTTTTGGTTATCATCAATAGTATTGCAAACTATTGGCTATCGATACTATTGATACTATCGATAGTGTGGCTATTTATTAAGGTCACAATACTATCGATAGTCAACACTATTGCTGCAACACTAGTTTGTTTATAACTATAACCCTTGGGAATCCTGGGATGCTAGGTACTCTAAATCATAAAGTTGGAAGAAGTTACACGAGCTGATTAGTAGTTTTTACGTAAAAGAGTAACAAACTATCATATATCCATGTAAACATTCATCTTATGAACTTACGCACTGATAAAATAAGTACGATAAGAAGATCTGACTTGGACAATTAATTACCTTATCGTACTTTTGTAACATCAACTAATATTTCTAGTTATATTTATCTGTGAAGCCTTATCAAAGTAAGGTCAGGGTATTATTATAAGTACCTATAAAAACAATAAAGAAACTGGGAAAGCGAAGTTAAAATAGAGAAAAAAGTTTAAGGGTACTAATATTAAATTAATTTAGGTGTATATTTAAATGCCATTTGATTGAATGGCTGCGACGCGCCAAAGTTTGGAAACCCCATCGAGTTTCAATTCTACATTATGTTCAGATTTCTGATGATCCATCTTTACCCTTGTCATAAGTGTTTTCCATTATAAAAAGCATACCATTTTTTTTCGAAAATTCTTGTTAGAAGGTTGTCCAGATGAGATTGTAATATTAATTAAGGGCACAGCAAATTCATGTATAATTCAAGCCGGCTTCAAAGCTGAAGCCGCGAATGCTTCAACTTTGCGGCGAGAGTGGCTTTTAACGCGTTTTTCACATTTTCTGGGGTCATTAAAATCATTGCGGGCAGTAATCTTTAATTATTTATATGGAAAAGTTTTCACATGTGATGTGCATGCAGGCCCAAATGGGCCGTTATTATTTTAATTACAATCCTTTAGTGATTTTTTTTTTACGACTTCTGTGGCCCAACGGTCATCATGCTGGACTGTCACACCGAAGGTCCTGGCTTCGAGCCCCGGTCGGGTCAAGATGGAAAATGATTTTTTTCATATTAACCTGGGTCTTGGATGTGTATCTATCTATGCATTTCTTATAAAATATAGTATCCTTGAGTTAGTATCCCATATCACAAGTCTTGAACTTACTTTGGGGCTAACTCAATCTGTGTGATTTGTCCGTATATATTTATGTATTATGATAGTAATTTGTTTTTTCGATAGCTTAAGAAAAACTATATTTAACTTAACCCACACCAGTGGGGTCCAAATGGTTTATCATATCTAAGATCAACCATGATGTTCCTACTACTGGGCAAAGGCAAAATAAAAAAAAAATTATATAAGTCAAATTATAAATAGAGAGACTTTCGCAATGGGTAAAAAAGGAAGACAAACTTAGTGTTAAGTCTCGACTTTCCTTGTTATCTAACTTATTACAAGTTTTTGTATAAAAGTTTTTAATATCGTTACTAAAATCTAGGAATCGCCACTTATAACCTGTCTGTCTAGACTCCAGACGAAAAATACGGAAAATTCCATATTTTTGTCGAATTTCGATTTAATTTCCAATTACATTTTGCTCTATATGCTGACTTGTTTGTAGTGTGCGTCAGAGAATCTTATAAGACAAATATGCCTGTCGCTCTGACGCTCTGGATTTTCAACCAGATTTGCCATCGCAAATCCAATTAGCACAAATGTATGATATACAATTGTGTTGTATATTATGTATGTTAATAATAAAATAAATTGGTGCATACCAAGTGTCCCTTGGCATCAATCAAATGATTGATGAATCGAATGGTCAACAACGTGCCGCTAATTTAACAAAGCTTTATGCAGATAATAACGTCGCAATTGCAATGAAACTTAACAATATACGTACCATTTAAATCTATTATATTTATTGTTTTTTGAATAAACTTTTGTTAATGTAGCGGCCCAGTATACTAAATTACGTTGTTGACTGTACAAATTGTTGGTTACATTTTATCGTTCTAAAGCAAGTGGCAATCAAATTACTACTGCTTTTAAAATAATCGATTTTTTAGTTGTGTCATCCATCAATATCATAAGGTGACTCTTGGATACCGATAAAATTCTAAAATCCTCTGTTATAAAAGATTTTATAGATAAACGATCATTTTTCAATATGTCTGCTTCATGTCATGCAATGATTAAGCACATTCTTTTTTATGATATCAAGCTATTTGACAAATTCCACGAGAAGTTTTAAACCATGGATTTATAATATACTTTTAAACTAAAATAGATTTTATATTACATTAGTGAAAACAGCATTAGTACGAGTATTATCAGAAAAATCAAGTGATAATTATCTTTTTATTTGAACGCATCTTTGGAAATTGCGGCCGGTTTTGAAAAAATATTTTTTTGTTTCATAGCCAATTAAGAAATTATTAAAGATATACGGACAGATCAAACATATTGACTTAGTCCGAAGGTAGATTGGAGGCTTGTGTTGTGGAATACTAACTTAACGATACTAGTAAAGTCAGTCAATTGTTTTTATTTCAATATGCTTAAAAATAGCACTTTTAAATCGTCATATTCTTGTTTTATAGTTAGTTGACGTCGTAAAATTACTTAAAGCTAAGGTTACCACTATATTTTATAACAAATACATAATAGAACCTATGCATGCTCAACCCTAAGGTTTGACTGTCAGACAATGCTTTTAGCATTAATTCCACCTTTTGTACTGTACTTTTGTATGTGTGTACAATAAAGTTTAAATAAATAAATAGAAAGACTAGGTACCAGGAATCCCAAAATTCGCACGGAAGAAGGCGCGGGGAACAACTAGTGTGTTTGTTATACTCAGGGAACTCAGCTTACTTCAACAGATTCGTAGCTTCTAGTTGCTACGTCGTAGGCGCTCGTAGCAGAGCTACGGCTGTAGGTCAAGGTGTTTCGTAGTACGGATCTACTGTTGGCTACGACGACCGTGGAGGATAAATGTAATAATGTAAACAATTAATCCTAATTTGGTTACCATCGTTTTAATAATAGTGCAAAACAAATGTATTATATGTTTATTTAAATTAAATGAATCGGAAATACCACCCTGGATAGTACCTGGTTCAAAGGTGATTACACTGGCATACTTTTCTCTCTGGATAGCAATAGTTATTTAGTAATTGTTTATTAACTGTAGATTAGTTCAAAATCTATAGTAACCTGTAGTTTATTTTCGTAAAATGAATTATTGACTGCAATTTGAAATGTACTAAATAAATCACCAAGAGATGGTGTTATTCATCGCATATTTATGATATATTTTTAATATTATATTTACATCTTTGATTCACAAGATATGGATCTCCGTATATTTCCATACGTAATGACAAATTATAAAGTTTTGTTTGTTTTAAACACTTGTACGTATTTTGCATAAAATGCAAATGGAACGCCTCGGGTGCAAGGAAGAACGAGAATAATAAGTATTCTAATTATCGCACGATATCAACATTAAACATCATGTGTACCTGATGATAAACAATCCAAACTTCGCAATGTCAACTCATTATAAAAACTAGAGCAAATAATAAAAATAAAATAGTTTTGAAAAGTTTTCAACTCGCTGATTGCTATCGCGGAGCTTTATTAAGTTCCACGGAAATCCGGCTTTCTGAATACTTACATTTAATTATAGAACTGATAGCTAAATTACACAAAAAAGTATCCCCAACATGCTTCGTAAAACTTTTAATTATAACAACTTATTTTGCTTAAGTGCATCTTTTTATCTGAAGTTATTGAAAATAATAGTAACACAATTTATTTTGAATCTGATAAATTGTGTAACAATTTATGAAAAATAAGTTTTAATTACAAATCATTATTAACTGTGTTTATGCACGCCATTAAATGGTATAGTCTTGGTTTTAAGTTTAATTTTGTATCAATTTACGCGTATTTTGCAAATAATATCTAAAGATTCTCGATATTTCTAAATAACTAAGATAGGTACCAACGATAGCCGGTAGCTGTATCGATTGTCTATCAAACAAACCTCAAAGGACCAATTAAATTTAATTGACAAACATTTTAATGGTCTTTGGAATAATAAGTCGTAGAATTCATGCATCAGTTTTTTTCAAATGCAAGTTTAGATAGATACCTTAGCTACCACTCTCTAACAAAATGACTTGATAACTATTATATTACCTTTTTGCCAAACAACTATTTACACAGAAATTTAAAAATAAAAAGGTAAATGACTCTAAAATTTCTTCGCTCATTCTCTCTCTTTAGTCGTATTTCCTCATGACTGAGGGTCGTGGTCATTATATGGAATGAAACACACACAACGACTCTCTTGGCAATATTAATGGAGTGGTTTGCCATTGCCTTCTCCATTTCACACACTAGCTGATAATCATCAACCAGAGTGCAGGTTTCCTCACGATGTTTTCCTTCACCGGAAGCAAGTGGTGGTCGATGAAAACTAACATAAGTCAGATTGGTATACAAACTCATGTAGCACGGGCAGGATTCGAACCTGGGAACTTTGCATCCACAGGCGGGTGCCCTAACCACTCGGCCACCACCGCTTTGCTCATTTACACACACTCAAAACAGAATTTCCGACCGAATTTGAATTTTCGTTGTAAACTTGTTTTTTACTGAATTTGAGAGCTACTTAAAAAGGGAGATATTAGGAGCACCCATAACCGGCGAGCATGTATGGAGAGTAATGAGTGTCCAGAAAGCGAGAGAGATCTGTAAGGATCGTAGCAAGTGGAAATTGCTAGTCTCTGCCTATACCACGGAAAAGAGGCGTGTATCTGAGAGCTACTTTTTTTCAAATAAAATACAGCAAATGCTATTGCTATTTGGAAATATTATTTAGATTTCTATGACTATTTCCTACAATTCCGAACTGCAAAGCTATCAGGAAGTGGTGACGCCACGGAAATAAGATGAAGAGGGTCTAAAGTACCGGAAACTGAAACGAGACACGTATCTGGGACTAGCAAGACAAATCTGCGTTCAAGCAGATTACTAAATAGTTACTTCGTGAGTTCAAGAACGAAGTAGGTATGTATTTTTTTTTCTTATATTAGAATAATTCCTTATTTACTTGTGTTTCTATTAAAGCGGGATAGTTCTTTATTTCTTCTTTATTTGTTACTAGCTTTCGCCCGCGACTTCGTCCACGCGCAATTTACTTTTACTTTAGTTAATATCTCAGGTTCTAAGTGGCGTATCAAGATGTAACCCACATCAGATTTTAAGTCAGACTTCTATAATACAAGAGTGAAAACCGCATCAAATTTGGTTCAGTAGTTTTTGCGTGATGCGCGTACAAACATACAGATAGATATAAAGTAGAAGACAGTAAAGTTCAAACTTTTATCTAGTGTCGTGTGTTTTATTTTAGATTATTTCGCGGCAAAATTATTTATCATACTTTTTTGTATCTGTGTTATGCCTATGTATGAGTACATTAAAAACACTACCCTCCCCCTCCCCCCGCTTTCGGCGCCACCCCTTCCCCGCTTGAAACGTGTCCCGTTTTACAAATTTTCTGAATTTTCAGGAAAACTATACAAGTTAGGACAAAATTATCAAAGGCTACATTATTTATCAATAAATTACCCACAAATAAGTTGTTACATTTATTTTGATATGAGTCATAGTTTCAAAGACACAGTGGTTTTATATCACAATTTGTGTAACAGATTTTTTGTTTGCAAAACAAATTATAGTATACTAGCCGCGCCCCGGGGCTTCGCTCCCGTGGGAATTTCGTGATAAAAAGTACCCTATGTGCTATTCCCGGTATTTTTCTACACGTATACCAAATTTCATCGAAATCCGTCCAGTAGATTTTGCATGATTGAGTAACAAACATCCTCACAAACTCACATCCAAACTTTCGCATTTATAATATTATACTAGCTTTCGCCCGCGGCATCGCCCGCGTGAATTTCCCACGGAACCGTGCCTTTTCCTGGGATGAAAGGAATATATATATATATATATATATATATATATATATATATATATATATATATATATATATATATCTATATCCTATATCCCTTCCGTACTTCCAACTAAAGCGAAATTGCGAACTTTCAGAAAGATTGGTTCAGTAGATAAAGCGTGAAGAGGTAACAAACAAACAAATAAACCAACAAACAAACAAACTCACTTTCACTTTTATAATATTAGTAAGGATAAGGATTAAGTAGGATTAGTAGGATTGACCATTGTTTTCTGTATTTTTTGTAATTATAATATGAAATTGGAAAAAATGTTATCCCTGTACCAACAGAGCTGACAAATATTGACTTTTAATCGCAAACAGTGCGAGCAAAGTCTGGCTATCGAAATTGTTTCATATCGGTCTCGTAATGGAAATAAAACAAAACAAAATGGCTGCCCGCAACGTGATGTCGCGACGTAAAGGGGTTTTATAGAGTTAAAGAAGAATAGACATTTCTTTATTTTCCTTGCGGCATTTACTTGAAGTCCACTGTAGATCTGAAATCCTACACTTATCGACTAAAGTCATACGAAGTAACTATTCTCATAAAAATTATTATGTATCTATTAAACAAGGTGTCTCTCGAATATTTTCCGAATCTGTGTATTTGTAGCTCTGAATTTTGTATTTATTTAGGACCCTATTGCGCGTCCTTTTGTTTGTCATCGTCCATCTCACGTAGTAAGAGTTCGAAAACAATCTTGTAGTTATGAACAATTTTTATATTGTTTGCTTTCCCTTTCTGTCGATAAATCTGAGAATGGGGCGATCTTGTGAGAATGATAAATTACGAAATACTTTTTAATTAAACACACATTTGTAGGTATAGGGTTTTTGAGCACAAAATAAGTACTACAAAATTAATGATATCGATACAATTTTTATTCACCTAGAAATTTACAAAGAAAATTGTGTAAATCTATATATATATAACTCAAAGGTGACTGACTGACTGATGACTGACTGACTGACATAGTGATCTATCAACGCACAGCCCAAACCACTGGACGGATCGAGCTGAAATTTGGCATGAAGGTAGATGCTATGAAGTATGCATCCGCTAAGAAAGGATTAACGCGAGCGAAGCCGCGGGCGAAAGCTAGTATTGTATAAATTGTGCTTAGTATCTACAAACTTTCGTTCTTTTAACATGTCACATGCATGGTATTAATGGTAAAAAATTGAGTTACTGTACATGAACGAAGAAAAAATTTGGGAAGTTAACATCAAGAAAGCTACGTATGAACGATTAATCATGCAAAGTCACGTGATGTACAAAGTACTCTCATATAGAAATTAGATATGGTGAAAAAAATCCATGTGAGCAGGTCTTAAACCCGCGACTAGGTCTTTATACGACCTTGGTCTTCCAACTGAGCGATCGCATTTCAATTCTGCACATCGAAAAAAATAAACGTGATGCCCAATTTTATTATATCAGTAAGATTAATTCAAAACTAGGGTTTGAGACGATTGAACATAGATCATCACACACTCCAATCTAAATGTAACGTGTTTGCTTGGAGATATAGTTATGCGAAGTCACAAACCCAGTTGCCTGTCTCATCCCACACAGTCTTCGCCGTTGTAAGTAAGTTTACTTTCGTAAACTTGTAGGTTTTTCTTGCCATCAACACGGTTGTGTTTTCGTCACAGTTGGCTACCACCAAGAAATTATCAATTAAATGAAAAACGATTTGATACGTTGGTATACTCGTACGTTGGCCGGTTGGTGGCCGGTGCTTATCTGTTAAAATTAATAAAACAGAAGTGTCAGACATACTCATACATACACACAGTTCCAAATTAATAAGTTAAAAAAAAAAACCTAAAAATAAGTGCATCCGACAAATGGGCTCGGTTACTCTGGACAAGGCATCCAGCACTGATGATAGAGAAATGTGTGGAACGAAAAAGAAGGTAGTGACCAAAATTGAAAAAGGAATGTTGAGATGGTTTGGGTATGTTGAGAGGATGGATCAAAAGAGACTAACGAAAGGTATTTATAAAGCACAGATGAATGGAAAAGTTAGTCAGGGTCGACCTCAGCAAAAGCACTATGACTAGATTGCGGACCTCCTTAAAAAGGAAGACATGGGGACCACACAAGCTGAGGCATTCCCTTATCTACTTTTGTGCAATATAGATATAAAGCATATTATTAAGCATCCAACTGTTGATTACGGACAACAGATTGCGGACCTCCTTAAAAAGGGAGATATTAGGAGCACCCATAACCGGAGAGCATGTATGAAGAGAGTGATGAGTGTAGAGGAAGCAAGAGAGATCTGTAAGGATCGTAGCAGGTGGAAATCGCTAGTCTCTGCCTACCCCCACGGGAAAAAGGCGTGATAATATGTATGTATGTATCCAACTGTTAGCATGACAATAAATGATTTTATTTATTTATTTACATTAAAAGCACCCATAACCGTCGAGCATGAATGAAGAGAGAGATGGGAGGAAGCGAGAGAGCTGTAAGGTTCGTAGCAATTAGAAATGCTCTGTCTAGCCCCATGGGAAAAAAGCGTGACAATAATATGTGTCAATCCACGGAAAAGGTACCTTATGGTGAATGAAGCTTAAGTCATTCAGAAAAACAAATCATACTAGTTTACTTAGCTTATAATAAGCACATTGTCGTAAGTGCCTACGACCGTAAGGTACATTTTCCCGTGGAGTGATAGATATATTTATATTTATATGTACTTTTCTGTGGCGTCATTAGGTGTCCTGGCATATGATAATAGGGTTATAAACTGACCTGAATTACTGAAATAAAGCACAGCTCTGAAAGAGCCAAGGGGTCCGTATGGTAACAGAATCACTTCTGGTACCGTCCCATCATCAGTATTATTCTGTATCAATATTCCTTCACTCCATTTTATAGGAATTTTACTGTTGTAATTATCAACATCAGCAGCGATTTCATCTATCATCTGAGGGTTAAAAGGTATTAACAAGAGATTAAGATAAATATTATATGCAATATAACTACTTTCTAAACTTGCTGCTTATGGGTTTGACGAATCTACTGTAGATTGGTTTAGAAGTTATTTAAGTGATCGTTCCCAATATGTCAAAATCTATAATAGCGATGGCTCTTTTTCTGTTTCTTCTTCCTCTCCAGTTAACAGAGGCGTTCCTCAGGGGTCCGTTCTTGGACCCCTGCTTTTCATAATTTATATGTCGGATATTACAACCTCAATAAAACATGCCAATTTTCATATGTACGCTGACGACCTTCAATTATACATCTCTTGCAAACCAAATGAAGTTCAATCGGCCGTTACTAAGCTTAATAATGATCTTGAAATGTTAAATCGGTGGTCAGATCATAACTGCCTAAATTTAAACCCTAAAAAATCAAAGTGCATGATTCTTGGCACGAAGCATCAAATAAGTGAAATTCAGTCTCAATCACCACAAATCCTGATAAACGGTGAACCTTTGACGTGTACTTCGGAATCTCGTAATCTAGGTTTGTTGATGGATTGCGAACTTCGTTTTCACTCTCACATCGTAGAAATTGCTCGAAACTGTTTTTACCGTCTAAAACTTTTATATAAAATCAGAGATTATCTTAGTCCAAAACTACGTGTACACCTTACTGAATCTTTAATTCTGTCTAAATTTAACTATGCTGATACAGTATATGGACCGAGACTTTTAGTAAAAACAAAAACTTTAATACAAAAAGTCCAAAATGCCTGTGCACGTTTTTGTTTTAATATTCCCCCGCGAAATCATGTATCTCCTTTCATTAACTCCGCTAAAATACTTAATATGTCGTCACGCCGTTATATCCATTTATCTACTCTTCTTTTTGGTATTATTAAACATCGTAAACCGTCTTATTTGTTTGAAAAACTATATTGGTCCACAAGATCTCGTCTTGGTCTTCTTGTTGTCCAGAGTCATAAATTAAAAACTTTCCAGGGAAGTTTCAAATATGCCGCGTCCAAAATTTGGAACAACTTGCCTCCACCTCTGCGTTGTATTTCATCCGTTAGTGTCTTTCGTAAACGTATAAAAGAAATAACATTACTGCGGCAAATTGATGGTAATGCCATTAAAGAATTTTAATACCTACATACTCCATATATATATATATATATATATATATATTATTTACCATTATTTACTCATATATCTTTTTCTAAAATTAACATTTTTACCCTTCAATACTTGTATCAATTCTTCTTCTTTTCATGCAACATGTGTCATACTGCTTATAAATCTTAAATTATGTTTTTTTTTTGTTTTGTGTAACAAGGTACAATTTGTTTTATATTTTAGCCACCTTGCCTCCTCTTTTGGTACCAGCTGAAAATCAGCGCTTTGGCTTTTGCCTTGGCACCATGCTGAGCTGGTCGCCATTTCGACGAATTTAGTTAAATTTAGTGTTAATTTGGTAAATATGTTAATTTAGTGCAAAATTTGTCGAATAAAGAATTTTTCTTTCTTTCTTTCTTTCTTTATGCTATTGGATATATTGACGAAATCTATACATTTATGACATCATTACTGTTACTGACATAGTATATTTTCACGGTTAACTGAACCGATTTCAAAGAAAATTTGGTATAGAGATATTTATTGTTGAGGTTTTCCAACATTTATTACACCGATTTATTGAGATCCGAGGTTAAACATATTTCAATACTACTTTTTTCAAAAATCAACCGCCATGGAGAAGTGAAATTATGCATGAAAACTTCTTGACAACAGCTAGTAATTTGAAAAGTAAAGTTTGTAAAATTAACATAGGCCTGTACCTGTTCTGTAGCTTTTCTCAGTGTAAGACTATTATTGCACGTACGAGTTTTTTCTTCAACATTGGCCCCCCACACATAATACACATTCCAAGTGCCCAATAATTGTTCCAGATCTAAATTGGAGTTTTCCAACAATTTTGTACACATAGGACTTAAGGCACTAATATCTTTCGTGAATAAAAGATGTAAAAAATAGAAAACAAACACAAGATTTGCTGAATCCATGTTGACTGTGAGGCCTAGAATCACGAATAAGTTCTGAGTAACGAAGCAATCGCCTTTTTGTTTTAAGCTCATTTCCTTTTTTTGTGTGCAAACAATGTTCACAATGGTAAATGCAGGAAAAAACAAATTTTTTCACTAAACAATTTGGAAAAGATTTGAAGTTAGAAAACTTTGTAAATAATAAATAATTAATTTGATGTCATTATTACTGTCTTCTTATAACAAAAGTAATGTTGGCATTATCATTAATATTTAACAACTTGTCCTTTGACTTGGACCTCCTGTAATATTTCTCTAGAATCCCTTTGTTGGCATTTTAAATAAAGGCATTGTTCATCGCATCTAGTTAAATCAAATGTTAATCTTAAACAATTCAAACAAAAATCAATCTTAACAATTCTCAACATTATCGAACTGATATAATACTTCTAAAGATAAAGGATGTTGAGACATTCCTAAAATCGTTCGTCGAAAACATGTTCCAAAATGGATGTTATTGAAACAATCGTGGAACAAAGAGTTTTACGCCATTTCACTGAAAATTGTTCTTTGCAAGACACACCGTTTTTCCGGCTTCTACATCTACTTAGATGGCAGATTCTGTACTAAGTCAGATGCTATTGGGTTGCCTGAATAATCTGACACCAGTGTCAGTAGCGTTTGGCCATTGCAGATAAGGGGTATCATGTTTGGGATTTTTGTTTGCTGGTTGATTGTTCTGGTGTCAGCTGAAGAAAATGGGTCTCGTGTTGTGACAATTGAGAGTGGAAAAGTGCGGGGATACAAAGATAAGGACTATGATATTTTCATTTTCCATGGTGTTCCTTATGCGACTACTCCTAAAGGAATTTTTAAGTTTAGGGTAAGTGTGTTATGCCACTTGTATACATGAGCCACTTGTATACATGAGAGGTGAACTAGGAGTAGCTTTAGTCTTTTTGAGATAAATATTTATTTTTCACCTAATTTACCACTTTGGGAGTGCAATTAGTATTTTTTAATTTCAAACTGCAAACATTTTCACTATCTTTCTAGAGAAAGCGCTAGTAATAGCTTGTTAAAAATGTTAGACGAAAATCGACATCATTCTGTCATACGTGTACGTATAGTATACGTGTAGTATACTTATACAAATCATACAGATTGAGCTAGCCCCTAAGTAAGTTCGAGATATATGATATGAAATACTAAATTAACGACACTATATTTTGCAACATATAGATAACATCCAAGATCCAGGCCAATATGAAAAATATCATTTTCCATTTTGACCTGACCGGGACCCTGGTATTTACCACTGTGTCATAAGGGCTGCCAAACGTATAAATGAAATAATAAAAAATTAAAATAATTTATTGGCAAGTTTCTAACAACAGTATTTAAATATACAATATAGTATATTGGCAAGTCCGCTTGCTCCATAATCAGCAACCCACCATCGAGCTAGGAATTTACCTGTATTTCGATTGTTGGGAGGCATCATAGAAACTCAAGGAGATGCCCGAGATAGAAGTCGTTAAGAAACAATACAGGGTAGAATACAGAAGTGTGCTCACGAGATTGCTCGTGAACTCTCATTACACGTTCAGAATTCGCTCAAGTCGCTAAAGTTCTGTTAACAGGCAGTTATTAAGTCTTATTAAGTACCTAATAAGACTTAATGACATCTTGTTAAAATCTTCTTTGGTGCAATAGTGTGTTTTTACTTAACTTTCAGGCGCCGCTCCCAGCTCCTGTATGGAAAAATACATTAGATGCAACAGACGCTCATATAATGTGTCCCCAATACCAAGTATTTGAAGGGCCTGAATTTAGCAAACATAAAATTCGCGAAGATTGTCTCGTTGCCAATATTTACGTTCCAAATAGTGAAGTAAAACAATTGCCAGTCTTGGTAGATATTCATGGAGGTAGATTCCAGATGGGTTATGGTAACATGTTAACATTAAAAAAATTAGTTAACACAAAAAGAGTTATCGTGGTAAATTTTAATTATAGACTTGGAACACATGGTTTTCTATGTTTAGGAACAAGAGATATACCGGGCAATGCAGGCATGAAGGATATAATTGCTCTTCTAAGATGGGTCAAAAATAATATAGCCGCTTTCGGTGGAAATCCGAATGAAGTCACAATATCGGAATACACTGCGGGAACTTCAGCAGTAGATCTGTTGCTTCTCTCGACAACTGCTAAAGGTTTGTTTAAAAGAGCTATACCTGAAAGTGGTCCTAATCTTTCTCTTTATGCAATACAAATGGATCCTATTAAAAATGCTAAACATTATGCTAAAAAGTTTAACTATATTGATGTAAAAGACATTTATGCATTAGAAAATTTCTACAAAACTCTTTCCATTGAGGGACTATCACAGCAACATTTTATGGCTGAAACAGATGAAACTTTACAGTTCGTACCATGCATTGAACGGGATTTAGGAGAAGAACATTTTCTGTTATATTCACCATATGATCTTTTAAGCATGGGTGGTGGCGCTAAAATTCCCATTTTATATGGATACACGAATATGAAATGGATGTATGATAAAGAGCATTTCGAAACTTGGACCTCAAACATTCACAATTTCTCTTATTTTTTTCCGAACGACTTGCAGTTTATTAGTAAAATAGAAAAAGAGTCAACTGCTGTTAGTATAAAAGAATTTTATTTCGGAAAAGAAGATTTAAGTTATGATAACAGATCTGTACAATCATTTGTAGATTATTTTACTGATATATTTTTTGCATATAGTGCATTTAGATCAGTCCGACTTCAAGTTGAGGCTGGTAATGATCAAGTATACATGTACGAATATACATATGTCGAAGACGAAAAATCAGAACTGTTTCATGTAAACCTACATATACAGGGTCAGGGGGCACTTCTTTACGAAGCAAAAAATCTTGGTGTTACAAACAACAAAACTGAATCTGAAACCAAGAAGAGAGTAAAGGAAACTGTGATAGAACTTTGGATTAATTTTATCTGTGAAGGGTGAGATTAAAATGCTTTTGACTTGGCTCAGCTAAATGAGTTTAATTTGCGTATGATATTAATGTTAAAAGTTGTTCTAATTTTTTTTCAGTGCACCCGTGCCTCTTGGCTCTTTGATGCCAGCGTGGCCACCAGCGACTGCCGAAGGCCATCCTTTAATGTCTATAGGAGAATCTCTGGAGTTACGAGGCCTACAGAAGGATAGGTGGGAACGTATAAACTTCTGGCACGACATCTACGACCGATATTATAGAGACCCTATACCACCGCCTGATCGCTCGTCACGAGTCGAGTTATAGGATCTTCAATTCAAATATATTATTCTAGTCTTATTGAAAACATCAAGATTTTTGATACACACTCTAAGCTGCGATAAATCATTAATAAAAGGCACAGCATTATTATTAATTTCTTTCGCTTCCGATTAATAAAAAAAATACATTTAGTTTTTTTTTTTGGAAATCACACTTTATGTACCTACCACATAAAGTGTAATTTCCTGTAGGCAAAATAATTACAAATACTTCCCGTTACGTTATGGACAAAGGGAATTCAATATAAAAGACATTTTACGACGGCGACGGTCAGTTTTAATACGTAGACTTGTTTTTTTAGTGTGCGTCAGAATTACTGTAAATATAGTATACCTCTCATGAAGGGCATCCTTTTTCAAACGCACCAAAATTGTTGTTCGATGCGCACCTTTCTTTTGTTATCTATTTCGTTAGCTTTATTGAAAGGTGTGAGGAATAGTTTTGGTGCGCTTCATTTGGTGCGCTTGAAAATAAATGTGCTTCGTAATATCTCGATGGCTTCGAGGAATACCTCAGATGGCATTTCTAGTTTTGGTCTTGGTCTTATTATTCATAATTTTGTGCAATTGACGTATGTAAATAAATAAGAACTTAACTCATGTGTGTATACGTAGTTAGATACGTAACGAATCACATTGAGCGACTGAAAAATAAATATTTTACCATCAAATAATCCTGCGAAATTAATAATTGAAATTGGCCATGTTATTACATTTTTACTTAGGTATAAGAAATTTCAGAATCGAGCTTGAATTAAAAAATTCTTTTTGTCACAAATTAATTTGAACAAATTTAATGTTTTGTACAAATTAATTTGAAATCAGTCGTGTAAAAAGGTTTCATTTTAACAAATTATTAAAGAAACCGTGGGCGTATTGGAATTTAATTTGAGATACACAACGCAAACACTGATAAAATATATATCTGATTTTACCATTATTGGAGCGGTGATGGTTCAGTCAGTTGTTCGATAAAGGCTTAGTGGCCTTAAAGAATTATTCTCGTATTCAAAGTCGCTGCGACATCGTAGCGACTACCAATGTGTGATCGGTGAGACACTATAGCCTTATCTTACTTCCTACTAATATTATAAATGCCAAAGTTTGGATGAGAATTTGTGAGTTTGTGAATTTGTGAGTTTGTGAGGATGTTTGTTACCAAATCACGCAAAATCTACTGGACGGATTTCGATGAAATATGGTATAGGGGTAAAAAAAATCGGAAATAGCACACAGGATACCTTTTATTCCGAAATACCTACGGGAGCGAGGCCCCGAGGCGCAGCTAGTACAGCCATACTTTTGAATATTGTCGCACAGCTCATACACTGCAAGTCGCCATATATCGCAGCGACTTTTAATACGATATTGCTGACTATGACTTGTAAACTGTTGATCAATTTGATTCATCTATACATATAATAAAACAGTAAAAATATTTTGTCTGTACATTTAGTATTTTTGACTGAAATGGAAAAGAATAATAGAAATCAAAAAACATTTATTGGAATTTCTTGTCTGTCTGTCTGTATGTATTTACGCGTTTCACGCAAAAACTACTGAACGGATTTGAATGAAACTTTTTTTGTTGTATAGCTATTAAGCCTGAGCAACATATAGGCTATAATTGATTTTGAAAACTGGAACACCTGATGAAGAACCTTAACAGAACAGCTAAACTATAAAATAAATGGAAATGGGGCCCTAGCAAAAATCGTTTAACCTGATAAGCATTTTCTACTGACGTATACGTAGTCAGGACACGAGATAGGACAAAGAGGGACTCGGGGTGGGAGTGGTGGTATATGGAAAATTATAGATACCGAGCAGACGAAGATCGTTTATTGAAAGAAGGATTACTTTTGATTCATTTTAACACCGCGACTTTACTACGAGTACCTAATATATTCCCGCGGGACACGGGATAACCAAATGACTGAAATTTTAAGTAGGTACTGGATTACTTAAGTAAGTACAGTTTGGAACACAAAAAATTTTTTATCTAAGAGAAACTCACGCGGGCGAAGCCGCGGGCAATAGCTAGTACACAATAATGTTTTCACTTCTCATGCTCGGAAAGTGCTTATTTGTGCAGGATATAGGCTGCACAAAATCGAATTTTGTGCACAAGGGCATTAACGTATCTACTCATAAATGTATCTATATTAAGACAAAGAAAATGAGCCATACAGCCAAACACGATAAAAAGTTCGTAGATAGATTGTTTTTTTATAATATTTACTTTTAATTTATTTGCCTTATGTGTTTTTTAAGATATAAAAGATATTAAAATTTAAATTGAAGTACGGTAGGTTATTTAATTAATTTGAGAAAAATATTATCACAAAATTAATTTAATAGTAGGCTGTATAGGTCTGCAGTCCAAGCCTATCAATGTCATAAGATTAAAAAAATAAAGCGGCGGGAAACAGCTCTTGTTTTTTCGTGCGATTATTAATTTCTTCAATTTGATTTATTTCCTCGCAATCGAAGTGAAAAGCAGAGTTTATAACTCGTCCACAAAACGATTTTTATCCTCGACATTACTATCAGCCCTCGCCTTCGGCTCGGGCTGCTAAAAGTCTCGGATAAAAATGATTCGTTTTGTGCACTTGTTGTAAAATCTACTATTATCGATCACCACTCAAAGAAAAACATCGGTAGGAAACCTGCATACTGTTGCATGTTGTCTGTTGATATGGCTACTAGATAGCAGTAGTTTGTAAGTCAGTAAAAAAAGTAATTTCTTAGATTTAACCATTGGAAAATGGCAACAAAGACGCGTCATTTGTACAACAAAAACACAGTGACGGTAGATTACATAAATGGATTCACTTCATAAAAAAACATAAAAATATGCATTGAACACCTCACATTCGTTTTCCATAGCATTAAAATTTATAAAGCCGGAATAGAAATGATTGAATCCTACACCAGGCCCGTTTTGGCTGTAAATCAACGTACAGTCGGATGCAGAGCAACTTGAAAATAGGATTCGGTGAGGGGGTCAGGTTTCTCTGTATCTGACTGTACAGTCAAGAGTCAAAAGTGCAGTCAGAATCTACAAGGCATTATGATCATTAAGGCTAGGCAATAAGGTCTTCAAGGTATGACTGCACTTATGATGCTTGACTGTACATTGCTCTCTTGAAATGTGATTCCATGAAATGACTTGGAATTGTATAAAAATATTCTAATACTAGCTTTTGCCCACGCCTTCGCCCGCGTGAATTTCCCACGGGTGCTTTTTCCCGGGATGAAATGTAGCCTATGTCCTTCTCAGTACACCTCCTCACGCTTTGTTACCTCTTCACGCTTTATCTACTGAACCAATCTTCCTGAAATTTCGCATACACATAGCTGGAAGTACGGAGAAGGACATAGGGTACCTTTCACCCCGGGAAAGAGCACTTTTCCCGTGGGAAATTCACGAAAGCTAGTTCTATATATAGTATTCTTCAAGCCACACAGACTTCCGCGTACGGACATGTCCTTTTTGTTCTATGATAAAACGTCTCGCTGTGTTTCTTATTAAAAAACAATTGTATAAATAATTGGTATTTTAACAATAAACGAAAATTCGATTCGATTTAGCCTTGGATGACTAATTCGGCTTTATCATGCCAAACTCTCACTGGAGTGGATCCGAGGGGCGGGCGAAGCAAAAAATATCAATTAACTATTAAGTTAATCTGAACGCTAAGTAAATTAAGCGCTTATCTCCCAAGCTGTTATCTTTTCCAATAAGCTATAACACAGCTCGTTGGATTTATAGACAATCTGGGTCCATCGTCATAAACCCGTAATCGATCACAACTCGATTGCTCTGGATTAGTCGGCCCACAAAAATCGATTCGCTGTTTTATGTCGTAAATAAAGTGCGAATATAGTAACGATGTACTAACAAATATTAACATATGTGAATGTCAAGATGGGAAATCCAGGAAAAAAAGTGGAAAAAAATATATGCAGAAACTGAGCGGAATTAGATGAAATTTGGTACCTACCAGAGTAAAATAAAACTTGAAATACCATGATAAACCTATATGGGGTACATTTTCCTTCTTTTATTCTCAAATTCCCAAGAGAACAGAGACCGGAATGAAACAAGCTAATTATTAAAAATAAAAAACACGACTGACAAGTTTTTACTCAAAAAATACATATAAACATATAAGTTATATACATTTTTGAAATCGCCTTTTAAAGCCCTTTAATTTGATACCCCACTCGATAAGATTGACCAAATTTTATTTTTTTTGTCTGCTATTTATCGCATATATAATCCGCCATTTTGTTTTTTGATGACGTCATATAGCCTATGTCACTCGGAGGAATGCAAAGAATCTAAAAATACCTCTCACATCAAAATCTGTTAAGCCGTTCAGGACTTATGGTGGAATAAAGAAACTTACATACATACATACTTACATACATACTTACATACATACATGAACCCTGAAAACATAACACTCCTTTTTTGGTCAGTCGTGTAAAAAAGATACAGAACCCAGTGTTATCTTTAGCACAAATGAAAAGTAGGTTAGAAATTTTTGTTTACTCAGACTTCAGATCATGTACCTAAAACTCAAAATTCAATATTCACTTTTAACCCGACTTTAAGCAATAGAGACCATCGAAATCCAACAACGATTGTGCGCACATCAAAAGTAATCCTACCCACAAAGAAACGACCCTTTAAGAATTAGTTGATGCAAACATTCGATGGAAAAGGTTAGCCGTATGAAAAAGGCCATTTATTGGTGAAATGGCCATTTGGCAATATACTCATAAATCTTCAATGCTCCATAAAAAAATACATCAAATGTTTCTTCATAATACTTGGTCAATCGAATAAATTTAGCTAAATCAGATTGTTTAATTGACACACACTCTCTCTCTCTCAGCCGAAAGACGTCCACTGCTGGACAAAGGCCTCCCCCAAGGATTTCCACAACGACCGGTCCTGCGCTGCCCGCATCCATGTGCATCCCGCGACCTTCACCAGGTCGTCCGTCCACCGAGTGGGAGGCCTGCCAACACTACGTTTTCCGGCTCGTGGTCGCCACTCGAGAAGTTTTCTGCCCCAACGGCTATCTGTTCTACGAGCTATGTGCCCCGCCTACTAATTAATTGATACTATTAACCATGAATCATGCTTCATGAAGAAAAAACACAGAATGTGCCAGCTGCTTCTCTTCCCGTGCAGATTGTAAAAGTCAATCGAGGGAAAGGGCTTTAAACTGGGGAGTCCTCCACTCATAAGCGATAGGCTAGCAACCTGTCAATATACCTGAATCTCCATTCCATCAGAGACCCACTATTCAGCTAAGCGTGGCCTTCGAGTCTCACGACTCTTAGCTCTGTCTACCCCGTTAGTTAAAAATAGTAACTCTGATGGAAATGGTTATATACTTATATAATTTCGTTTAAAATAAATTTAAATTGACTGGTCTCCTGCCGGTGAACGAATGGGTACCTTTATAGGGGCTGAATCTGCAACTTTTACTCCAGTGGACGAATTTTAAGGGACGAGTGGTTACCGACTCTTTAAATGCTAGCCTGAAGCGAAGAAAAAGGATTGCGGCTAATACTTCTATAGAAAATAGAAATGTTACCTATCTCTCACTATTATAGAATTTAAAACGCGAAACGCGAGCGCGAATATAACCATCTATAACAATCTATGATTCAGATTCTTAATTGCAAGTTAGATTTTTAAAAACATCACATAAATAGAAACTAAGGAAGTATAGGGACCAGCATCAAACATAGGGACAAATAGATGCCATTATTTACATAAATTAATTATTTTATTAATGAAAGCGAATCATAGATTTTCCTGATAAGTTAATTGAATCATAAAAAACTCAAATTAATTATTACAAACTCTGAGATACATTTGTTTAAGAGAAGAGTTTTAGATGCTAGATGTCAAAAATACTATAAACTAATCTATAAATATTCTTATATTATATTCTCTACATATGGATTAATATTTCAATTATTTCTGGTCTAGCGATAGCTGTGATTTCAGGAGTTCTATTCAGAAGGCTTCAGTCGCAATAGAGCATCGAAGCTATCGACACGCGGCCGCGAGCTTTCAGGGAAACTTTTACGAAAGCTCCTTTGTGTTTCAGTGTTGTGAAAGTATTTGCGTATATTTTTTTAGTATAGTTTATCTTGGCCCGAAAAATATTAATGTTTCTAAAAAGATTTTTATGTGATTAAAAGTGAGGATATATTTATGTTTCGAGAATTCGTTTTAGTAAAATGAAAAATAAGGTGAGCTGATTTTACTTTCTGGAATAAATTTTGAGCTTAGGTTTTCTTATAAGTTTAAGATTAACGATTTAAAATGTTTTAGGATTTTTTTAAATAATGAAATACTCAAATAAAATTAAAGTTAACCTACTTAGTTACTAGATAGTTTAACATTAGTCATATGTTTATTTTAGTTAGATTAATTACGTAAAAAGTTTATGGGGTTTGGAAAAAACGTGCCAAATCTAAACAAAGTCTATTTCAGCTAAAACAACGTCAAATCTTTAAAAAAGTTACTACATTGTAAATCTGTTAATGACAGCAAATCCCCTAAACTACGCCAATAAAGTGCAACAAACGAAACAGAATTTTCTAAGATCTTTTAGCTTTACATCTTGGCCCATTAAAATAATTAACCGTAACAATTTGTTTTGATAAGTAAACAAGTCTACCTGATATCACTAATTGGAAGTAGATTAATAAACTGAATAGAGTCAAGTCAAACAAGGTATGTCTGTCATGTTCATAAAAATTATTCAAGCGCTGAACCAATTTTATATCTTCGTGTATGACATTTGCATAATACGCCTTAAAATATCGTCGTCACGTATACGAGTATATAATCTGGATATCTAGCCCAAATCGAGATAACTCATAAATATACGAAATTTAAATCGGGCCACGTTGAAAACTTAACGTAATGTTAATTGGAAGTTTAATTAAATTTCATTCAAGAGATTCGGGCCACGATATAAATAACACTCTTCAGAACGTTTGTCGGTTAAACACATAAATATTATTTATAACCGTGTAAATCTACCGGACTCATTGAACACGTATGCTTCTAATCTAACACCATAAATTATTTTGTCACGTAAAACTATTATACGCAAAATATTTAGGAGGCTATCTATGTAATATAATAGTTTATTGGCCAATAAACGAAAGCCGTAAAATAGATATTAGATTTTGTAGTAAAAGAGAAGAATTTTACTGAAAATAAGCCTTTTTTATCATCTTAGATCTTTTTTCTTGTTTGTTTGTAGTATATTTTTTGTACTAAGAATACCTATAATGTTAAAAGTAACATATGTGTCAGATTTTTCTCAAGTGGTCTAAAGGTATCTGACAAGATTTGACGACTACCGCCATCTAGCGGCAGTATTCGTATATACGAGAGTAAACTGGGCAGTCTGGTAGTGTGCAGGTTTCCCCACGATATTTTCGTTCACCTGAAGCAGGTAGTATTCAATGAAAATTACCGTACATGATCCAGACAGATTGATCTACATACTCAGAGGCACAATTTGGGCCGCACCTGGGAATTGAACCTGCGTCCTGAGCGCCTTACCAACTGGGCCATTAACTCCGTTTCTTTTAGTTTTTCTTTTTTTGTGTGGGTCTCAAAGGCAATCGTGTTAAATTGCCCTTAAAAGCGATAAAATTCAACTTTCTTACGGACAAATTTAACTTTGAAGATTTGATTCTAGACAGGACATGTTTGATTATAGGTTGGATTGGAAATTTGATTATAGATAGCTATAATCAAATTTTGAAAGTAGTCGTCAGACCTGGGGTCGACTCTAGTACTAATTTAATGTAAACTCATGATTGACTCCCAATGGTGTTTCAACTGAAGTATCTACTAATAACAACTATGTAAAAATGGACACTATTGAAACACCATTGAGTTTGTCAGAATCGATGATGAATTGGTTGTAAAATATATTTAGATTTACACTTTCCATTTCGTGACCCGGTCTATTAAGAAAAAGGGTGTAAGGTCGTCTATATAGTATGGTGTTGCAAAATTGAGTGCCATTTACCCTAGAGATTGCGCGTGGGAAGAATCAATTGTGCTTCGAAAAACTAAAACGAACCCAATTTATATGAGGACCTCGCAAATAATAATAATTTAATAGTATTTTTTATATAATCAACATAGGAAGATGCAAGGAACAGAAACAGAGGTAAAGAACAGTTTCTAAAGAACTAAACAGATTTAGTTCTTTAGAACTAATTGCCTTATCTTGTATATCATGTAACGTGTGATTCTAGCCTAGAACTGTGTAAGACTAATATTGATTTTACTGTGTGTGTTTATGTGTAATGTTTGATAAATAAATATATGCTCGTGTGATAATTACGTAATTATAGCTATTTAATTTATGACTGACCAAAAAAGGAGTGTTATATTTTCAGGGTTCATGTATGTAAGTTTCTTATTTCCACCATAAGTCGGCTAACATATTTTGATCAAAAATCATAATTTCATTGAAATCCGTCCAGCCGTTTTGTTTTTAAAAACGAAAAACATCCTTAAAACCTGCCTCAACCATTGGCACATAATTAATATAAGTACTACGTACAGAAAGGAAACTCCCTGCCCCTCCCGCAACATGGCACCCCCACACCTCCCGCACTTCTCCCCCGTTCTTGTGTGGTTGTGGGACGTTACAGACAACGTCATGTGTGCAATTGAATAGTGTCGAATATACAGTTTCATTTGTAGTAAGGTATCCTACTAATCAAAAAGCTTGAAAATCTTTCTAGGATGAATAATGCTTGTAGTACTTCCCTAATCAATCGAAATTTATGTTAATTTCGATGAAAGTTGGCAAACTCAATCACGCAAAATATCTAGAATAGCAATTTGGCACACGTACGGTACTTTTATTTCGAAATTTCCACGAGAGCGAAGCCCCGGGGTGCGGCTAGTTAATAAATTTATTATTCTGACTACTACGACAATGTCATTGCACTAAATACTATTTTTTATAGTAATTTGTAGTTAACGATGTTGGTGGCACTTTTATTAACAGTTGTAAGCACTACTTATACATAAGTTTCTTTACTGTACTCAATGATTTCTGAGCCTAATATATTTAAAAAAAAAAATGTAGTTTTGATATACGGCGCATTAAGATGCAACGTTGAATAAATTAAATAAGCCAGCACAGGGCCAACTAAAGTTAAATATTCTGGCCATTATGCGACCACACGTTGTGGCCGAAACTTTTTTTACTGACATATTTCGTACAAAGATACTATACTCAGGAACTCGTAGAGGTATCTGCAGTAATTAAGTTAGTAAAATTGCAATTTCAGAAAGGAATTAAAACCTTATTTATTATTATGTATTAAAAAAAATTCCGGCCTGTGGTGTGGCCCTAGAATAGCACCAACCCATCTCTTCCCGTGGGTGTCGTAAGAGGCGACTAAGGGATAAAAAACACCGGAGGATGGGCAGCAGCATCTGTCCGCGTACTATGCCATCACACTGCGATCGCCAACCCGCCTGCCAAGCGTGGCGATTACGGCAAAACCCCCCACGGATAAAATCCTTGGGGGAGGCCTTTGTCCAGCAGTGGACGTCTTTAGGCTGAGAGAGAGAGAGAGAGATTAAAAAAAATTCCATGCTTCTCTTCCCGCGCAGATAGTAAAAGTCAATCGAGGGAGAGGGCTTTAAACTAGGGATTCCTCCACTCATAGGCGATGGGCTAGCAACCTGTCACTATATCTGAATCTCCATTCCATCAGAAAGCCCACTATTCAGCTAAGCGTGGCCTGCGAGTCTCACGACTCTTGGCTCTGTCTACCCCGTAAGGGATAAAGATGTGATTCTATGTATGTATGTAATTAAAACCCATGGAGTCCTGTAGACCTGAAATCATGAATTTTGGAAACAAGCAATGTTTTCAACACTTGTTAAGGAACAAATCCTATCGAATATTTCTATCATTACAAAGTCACTCTATCATTATCGTTAGCATCATACCTCGTGGCGCTTTTTGAGTTTTGACACCTCCTTAAAACGGCGCAGTTATCACTGTTGTATAAAAAAATCTTGAGGAAGGTTTATGAACATATCTTTCATCCATGAAACCCGGCCGGGTTGCTAGTAGGAGCTAAATGCTCGTAGCTTGTGACTTAATACAGAATACCAGCGTAAACTTAAATAGGTTTAAAGAATCTTTATTAACTCATAAAGAATAAAAAATCACTTATAATGAGTTTTCAAACTAAATTTACAAATATAAACTTAAAGATCGCATAAACAGTGTAGTTTTTCAAAATTCAAATTAAATTATGTAATTTTATTGTAAATAAAAAATTTTAATCTTACTTTAAACAAAGTCAAAGTATTAATATCTTTTAAATCTTTATGTAAGTCATTAAACATTTTTGCTCCTTTTATCACTCTTACCCAATGACATTCTAATACACATTGTGTACTAGAATGTCAGTGTATTAGAATGTCATTGCTCTTACCATAGTTTGTTCTAGGTGTTGTTAATTTAATTTGTTGGTATTTCTCAAATGGTGTTTATATTTTCTTATGGTAAAAATTCTATTTACATTCAATGAATTTACAATTTAAGCTTTAATAATTGTTATTATTGTATCTATCGCTTGGAAACATCGTCACTTGACTTTGGGAATTTAAATCCTACTGGATTGAGAGCAATATTCCATTTTGTGAATTGAAATCTCTTGTGTATTGTCTTTTAGTTAGATTTTGAATACAAAGGAAAATTTTCAGTCATGTATTAAGCGTTCTCAATTGAAAGGGACTTGTATTATTTTAACCTAGCTATTACCCGCGACTTCGTCTGCGCGGAATAGGGGACCGAGTACCTACAAAAGCACCCTACCGTTTTATATTAAAACTAGCTGGCGCCCGCGGCTTCGCTCGCGTTAATACTTTCTTAGCGGATACCTACGTCATAACATCTACCTGCAAGCCAAATTTCAGTCCGATCCGTCCAGTGGTTTGGGCTGAGCGTTAATAGATCACTATGTCAGTCAGTCAGTCAGTCCTTTGAGTTATAATATATAGAATTGTTAGATTCTAATTATTCATTAATATGCAATTAAATGTTGCTCTTGTTAATTTATGACGTATGTCATCACTTTTGAGATATAAATCATGTTTATGTGAGAATAGTGTTCATTATCACGCAACAGACTCTCAGTATGAATTCGCAACAGCTACTGAGTAGAATAACATTTTCCGGACTAATTTCGTACATCATAAAGTCAAGGTAAAATTTATGCGCAATTCAGCAAGTCTCAGGATTTCAACGATAAAATGTTGCAACAACTTTAACTGTAAGGTTTGTTGCAACTAATAACTTTTTATTGTTGTGTAAAATGTTTTTAATACTGGAAAGAATAACTGGTTATTAACAACATACTACTGTAACATGTCTTTATCCCTTACGGGATAGACAGAGCCAAGAGTCGTGAGCCAAGGCCACGCTTAGCTGAATAGTGGGCTTATTGGTGGAATGGATATTCAGATTGTGACAGGTTGCTAGCCCATCGCCATGATATGAATCCCCAGTTTAAAACCCATTCGCTTATTTGACTTTTAGTTTACTATTCTATGCTGTTTCTTTGCTCCCAGACCAGCATTAAAGCAAATCTGTACCTATATGTAGGTTATTAGGGAGTTTCTAGTGTTGCTCTTCATCAGCCTTTTGTAAGCCATTGCCTGGATTTCTTGTAATCTCAAGTAATCTGCCGAATCTAATATGAATAAATAATCAATCCAATCAATTGTACATTGCGGTGATGTGATGGGATCTCGTTTTTACTTGATTTTATTATGGTTTTAGTAAGGTATTTGACGTTTGTATACGTAAGCCATCAAAAAGTGAATAAATCAATATTAATCAATATTCTTTGTAGATGTACTATGACAACGGGTATTTCTTTAGTAGCCTGCTGCAGTCCGGACTGTTCCGGTCTTTCCGGATGGTCATAAAAAAAAACCTGTACCTATCTTATTTTCTGCCCTCAAAGTCTTGCCGGGTGGTCATAAAAACAACTTAATTTGTGTTGTTTTGTTATTTAACCTCAAACATTTAAATCTAAAATTTTCAAAAATATTTCCGCGCAAAAATCAGCTAGGATAGGCTTGGAGAGATTTATAGCAAATGATTGAACCTAAAATTACCCAGAAATTCGTGCCGCAGGATACTATAAAGTCAACCCCTAACCTTTCTCCACTATGAAGGCATACCTCGGAACTCCCGTCTTCCACGCTGAACAATGTGATGGCGCGCCGTAGTCTTCAAAGAAGTTAGTTGAGTTCAAGTTGTTGATCCAAGAGAGGAGAGGAAAACCTTTGTTTTTCACGGAAAAACTCAGGAAAAAAGGGAAAGCGTCCCTTTCACCAGTTCACGGAACCAGTACGACGACAGTGTGCGTCCACAGAGAAAAAAATCACTGCGTCAAACGTGTGTTTGATGTTGACAACTGACAGGTTGCCAGCATAAAGAAAATAAATTAGTGAGACCACAGACAATGATATCTGTTTTCTGTGTCCACAGCACAGAAGGTAATATTTATCCCATGGAAGTAATAAGTCACTTACAAAGCATGGAAGTAATAAGTACTATCCTGAGGAACTCACAGAAGCGAAGCTCCGGGAAGCAGCTAGTATGTATATCATATATTTGTAAAAAAATGCATATTGTGCGATCAACATTGGAGTCCTAAATTGCCTTAAATTAAATAAGCCACTAAATTGTTCAAGATGTCTCATAAAAATGCTCATTTTTCTTGCAAATATATTTTTTATGGCGTTTTAACGTTTTATTATCGTTATCTTTGTATTTGTATGAGATTATGACTTGTATAAGGCACTGTAACTCAATATCATCTTTTTGGGATTGTCGTAAATGATATACCTTGAAGACGTGTATTGAGTAAGCGACATTAATGATATTTATGATGAGAAATAAAAGACTCATTTTCATACGTTTATTCGACATATAGGTAGAATTAGCGATAAAATATGAATAGCCTAACTGGCGGGGAATGTATTATCCTCCATTGAACCCACAGTTTACTAGGATTTACATGTGGATCGAGGGATAATTCTATTTCGTCTTGTTCCCCGGTGAACCTTAGGAAGATTTTCTCGCCTCTTAAATCCACAAGAACATAAAAAAAAAATTACAATGTACAAAAAGAAACACGTGAAACATTAAAGATAGTTCTATGAATGGCGTGTGTTTATATAAAATTAACTCTGTACGTCCCAGTTTCCGCAATTGTATATAAAATATGTCTGTCAAGCATTCCAGAAAAATAATAATTCATCTTTTACGAATATAAACATATCTAGAATAACATAATAAACAGAGACTGTACACTTAAGCTTATTATTATACTTCGTTACAATAGCGTAGATGACAACAAGTCAAATTAGATACTTTTTACTAAATGTCAAAAACAATAATTTATATGGGACTTGTATGATGGTACTCAACGTTGACGTCACTTTTAATGGAGTCAAAAAGCAATCCCAATATACTTTAATAAGAAGTAAAAAATACTAAACCATGTTATAAATAAAATTGATCAATTAAAGTGGCGTTCAATTATTATGTTTCATTATTTAAATAGCATCATATATTTTATTTTCTAACCAGTCATCATCCCTCCTACCTACAAAGTACTACATGTGAAAAACAAGATTTAAGTAATGCCGGTTCGTCAATCATGTAAGAATCATATCGCTTTACACAAGAGATACAATAGAGTTCAAGTTTTTTATACTACTTACTGCTCGAAAAATTGTACAATATTGCTCAAAATGGTTCAAATATCGAGTAGCTGCGCCCCGGGGCTTTGCTACCATGGGAATAACGAAATTCAAAGCCTACGTGCTTTTCTAGGTTTTAGCTCTATTCTGTGTTACAACTACTTTGAAATACATAGTATAGTAATTTGAGGATAATGTTGCTAGTTGTACAACTATCTATATGTTTAGTTAAGTTATTTAGCTTTATCTTCTGTACAATTGTTTATTGTCCTAAATAAATAAAATAAAAAAAATAAATAAAATAAATAAAATAAATAAAATAAATAAAATAAATAAAATAAATAAAATAAATAAAATAAATAAAATAAATAAAATAAATAAAATAAATAAAATAAATAAAATAAATAAAATAAATAAAATAAATAAAATAAAATAGTCTACGTAATTGCGTAAGTAACAAACATACACACATTCAAACTGTCGCAGAAAAACTCCATGTTATATGTAAACTAGTAAGTATAAGCAGATGTCAAATACCGTGCGAGGGGTTTCAAGCATTTCCCTCTATTAACCTTAGTTCCATGGGTCCCATTCGTGTATGATTGGGCACATATCACACTTTGACTCTGTTTATACCTCATCTGCAATGGCCCTGTTGAAATGTGAGCGCCATTTCTGTTGACAACTTACTGATTGTTGCCGGTTCACTGGTTGGCGACGTTCGTTTGAAACGACAGCCGATGTGTTATCCCCTTCACTCTGTGGTTATCCCGTTAAGTTAAAAATTGTATAGAGAACTTAGCCTTTGCCCTCGACTTCGCCCGCGTGAATTTCCTTTGGAAACAGTCCCGAAATGAAAGGTACTCTATAATCTTATCTGTACTTCTAACTATAAGTATGCGAAATTTCAGGCAGATTGGTTCAGTAGATAAAGCGTGAAGTGGTAACAAACAAACAAATAAATAAACAAAAAAACTCACTTTCTCATTTATAATATTACTTAGGAAGTTAGTATTAGGATAGCTCCGGGAGAACGTGTCCAAAAGGCTGGCTGCATTGCCAATTTCTTGCCAAATACTTGCCTCTAGCCAAAGAAGCTTCCAGCCTTTTGAACTCGGGGATCAGTCTTTTTGAAATAAATGATCCGATGGACCCCATTGAGTAATCTGATTAAAAAAATAAATCGAATAAATCGGTTTAAAAATTATTTCATGGATGTTTTCTGCCGTGGCAAAAGGACTATTGAATCCTGTAGGATCCTTTAAGATGTTTTCATTTCTATTCAAAGGTTGAGTAAGGGGATTGCGTCTGGGCTATTGTTTTAGACCCCCCAATATTTGTTTAATGTGAGAACGATAAAATGGAATAAATTCGCCAGCGGCGGTCGGATAAGTACCTGTGTTGAAATCAAAGCATTATAAGTACGTTGTAAGTATTACTTTCATGAATCAAATACTTAATAATTTAAAAATCATTTGAACAGTCTTCGTACTAATATTTCAAAATCTCTGTAACATTTTCGTGTTTAATAATTTGAACAAATTAATTATATCATCGTAAATATCAGATAATTTGATTCTAATTTAATTTTAATGAGATTTTGTCGTGCCGTATTCAATTGAAATAAAATTAGGGTATGAATTAGCGAATTGTGTAACGTTTCGAAGAAATTTTATGTTTTATTATCCTATTATAACGTTATAAATGCGAAAGTTTGTGAATTTGTGAGGATGTTTGTTACTCAATCTTGCAAAATCTCCTGGACGGATTTCGATGAAATTTCGTATACGGGTAGAATAATACCGGGAATAGCACATAGAATACTTTTATCCCGAAATTCCAACGGGAGCGAGTCCCGGGGCGCGGCTAGTCCGATATATATTATGTAAAATTAAACAGAATTTAAAAAAGAGACTGATAAAGAGTTACACGTGTGGAGTTTTGCCTTGTATGGAAGTGAAACCTGGACTATGGCTAAAAAGGATCGAGAACGACTGGAGGCCTTTGAAATGTGTTGGAGGCGAATGGAAAGAATAAGTTGGACAGAAAAGAAGACAAATGTAGAAGTACTAGAACTTGTTATATGAAAAAAGAACATTATTAAAAGTTATAGAATCAAGACGTGGAAAGATGTTCGGCCATCTTGTACGACATGACGATTTGATTAAAAATCTGATATAAGGAATAATAGAAGCTAGGAGAGGAAGAGGAAAGCCAAGAAGGGCTTATATAGACCAAATAAAGAGGAAGGCAAAAGTTGTGTCGTACAATGAGGTCAAAACGATGGCCGAGGATAGGGAGACATGGAAAAAACTCCACCGACAAGAACAATGTTCTTAAATTTAAATGAATAAAGCGCTATTTCTTCTCAATTGAAAAAGCAAACAGAGCGACTTTAATTTCTCATAAAAATAACACCAAATGGCGTTCCTAATTGTATTAATATTATTCCAGTTTCTGTGATCGTATCAAAACAATGCCTTTAGGTCTTTTCAGAGTACACAGAACTATAAATCGGGCACAAGTGTTTAGTAACTGCGTGCAGGTTGATTTGCACAACCATTCGAACTGGTCCTAAGCAAACGTAAAGCGTTCGAACACACTCAATTTCCGTAACTATTGTAGTATTTAGTGTTTTAGGTATTTGTGTAAGCTTTTATTTCAGTCTTAGGATAAATGGGAATAATTTTTTTCCCCCGTGGTACTCACTACTGATGTATCTGGAAGTACTATGGGCAATCAATTTCACCCCTCGTGGTACTACTTTTTAATTTATACTTTTTATATATATATTTTTTTTTTAATTGGACCTTGACTGATTGGGATGTCAACGTGGAGACGAAACCGCTGAACGTATGAAATTAAAATTTTGCAGTGAGCTTCTTTATATACACAGTAAGTGAACACAAAGAAAGGAATTTTGGGAATTATTATTCGGGATGAAATTTACGCGGGCGAAGCTGAGGGCAAAATATAGTTTCGAATTTTGAGATAAAAACATGTAGGTACGTACCAAAAAAGTAATTTTTGAAAGTACTAATTTCAGTAAAACGTTCAAAATTCAACATTTTAATTTATATTTCACACTCGCATCACGCTTCGCGCTCGTCCTACACTCGTATATTTCTGTTTACATGTTTGGTTTACGTCGTAAAAACACACGCTTTGAATTACCCAGCTTCAAAGTCAAGTTTACACCATGGAAGTAAATATTTTAGCGAGCAGCTGCGAATATTTCATATAAATTTTTACCTGATTTTAAATACAGATTATGTACCATAAATATAATGCGACCAGGTTGGGGAAATCGTGCAGTAAAAATGTTTTTATAAAGAATACAGACAGGAAGTGATTTTGCTCTAAATTATTTTTAATTTTGTAATAAAAATGGTACGAGTTTGTAAAAGTCATAAATATAGGTGATACGTTTATAGTGTACTAAATAGATTTCTCTGTTCTCAGTAAATCCATTTTACATTGAATAAGTAATTTATTTGCATTGATTAGAAGAAATTAAGAAAAAGTCAAAGAGCATTTCTTTTTTTCTTCGTTTTACCACTTTTCAAATTATCAATATTATTTTTATACATTTATCAAAGCTACAACTGCTAGGGTAGCTCGGAAAGAAAGCTGGAAAGATAAAAAAGAGAACTAAAAAGGAAATTAAGAGAAAAAATAGTCGAACTATCATAACTGTCTACGGCGATAAATCTTATTAAAACTGTAAAATCACGTCCTAGGCTCATTCAAGATATACAGTACCATAATCTCAGAAAGGATTATCAAATGACTTGTTATCAAATGGAGATGAAGAAATGATCTCTTCAGCAATTTGCACAATAGCAATAACACATGATCGTCTTACGTTACGGGAGTCAGCAGATTGTAGAACGAAGGAGATGTGGAGAGTTTGTCTTAAGTCAAGTATTTTTAGTAGAGATTAACTAGAATGTTCAATTTTAATGGATGAAAAAAATATACTTTACTTAAGGGTTTCTTTATGTTATTATTTGTTTTTAGATACTAGCTTTCGCCCGCGTGAATTTTTCACGGGGACAGTACTTTTTCCCGGGATGAAAGGTGCCTATGACCTTCTCCGTACTTCCAGCTATGTGTATGCGAAATTTCAGAAAGATTGGTTCAGTAGATAAAGTGTGAAGAGGTAACAAACAAGCAAGCAAATAAACAAACAAACAAACTCACTTTCACATTTATAATATTAGTTAGGATTAGGATAACATCATACCGGAAATTGGCCTTTAAAATAGTGTTTCACCTGCATTAAAGTTGTTTGGCATAGTTGCAAGCTTCTGCATACGCAGTGCCATTTTTTGGCATTTTGGAATATTTTCATAAAAAAAAAAATAATGAAAATATTCCACTGTTAACATGGATTCAAAATGGAAGAAGAATCATTTGTCACAGTCTATTCATTTATATAACAAACTTCAAAATTTATTTAAAACGTCTCTTGTTTTTGACGGGGCTGAAATAGAAAGTTTCGAACTAATTATGTACAGAAAACTTCACAAACAACTCATTATGATCTGGAAACATTTTGAAATTTACGCAAGAGAGGTTTGCCGTTTATATTTGTAACAAAGCTTTGAGAATCACAAAGTTGATTGTAAAAAAGTATCAACTCTCACCAGTTCAGTCCGCGAATCTACTGAACAAGTTTATTCAAAAAATATTGCGTTATAACTATATTTTTTACTCTCAAACTTTCAAATTATATAGGTATTAAATTTTTTTCCATGGGTTCGTGTAATTCAGGGTTCATGATGAATGTGACTTTCTTTATGCAACCATAATTCTTAAACTTCTTGTCATACATTGATGAGTGAGATATAGTATAGTATAGTATAGTGAGTTGGATTAGAAAATCCCTTTTTGTAGTTTGTCTATCTGTTGTTTGTCAGTTGGATTAGAAAATCCTTTTTGTATCTATATGATAGCTAGATTATTTAAGGGCCCGCTCTAGGCTAGCGAAAACTAAGATTTTCCCCCGCTACCCGCTACCCAGCTCGCCCGCACGCATCCAATCCGCGTTCTAGACAAATGCTCGCGGGGTCGCGGGCGGCGCGGCGGCTCAGTGGTGGATGGTTAAAGCATGCGGACAATTATACGTATTATTTTTTTAAAAGCTTTTCAAAAAGATATTTAAAAAAGTAAGTAACATAAGCCCTGCCTTATCTATAGAGTAATTTATACAAAAATTTTCAATCTTAATTTTAATGTATTACTTGAATAATAGCAGTTTAAAGTGTTAATTATTGGTGATTTGGAGGCAACTTCGTAATTTTTTTCTATCGAGAAAATTTTATGCAATCGTGTTTTTGAGTAACATAATCCCTCGTGCTAGTCCTGAAGTTTGCTATATCTTAATTTTACAATCAGTTTTACATTATTATAGATATGACAGACGATCATGTGAAGCAATCTGGCCTAGTACGGGCTCTTAATTGTAAGGAAAACACATCCCCTTCTTCTGTTATCTAAGATTTATAATTTATGCACCCTTATAGAGTCAGCCTGAATAACAAACACGCTGACACCTACGCAGTAATTGCGCCCAGTAAACAACTCATTTGTACTCCCTATACACAATCCGAGATACTCCATCGTCTGTCTTAATAGCTAGATTGTCTTACGGTCCTTGCTTTGGTCTGTAATAAATATATCTCATTGAATCATTCTACGGTGATAAAGTAGAATAGTTCTTATACTTCTATCACTAACCATTACTAGGATCTAAGTTTAATTATATAGGGTAAGCTAGGGTAAATATAGCAGGAGATTTCCGGAAAGGCTGGTCAATACTACTAAGGAAACACTTTTGTACGGCAAAAATTGCTATATTTGGCTATAAATGTATATAATAAACTTCCGAGTAATTTGAAGGTACTGCCGATTGTTAAATTTAAAAAATAACTTTTCAAATGGCTTTTTGACAAATGTTTTTACAATGTAGAAGAATATTTACAACTATGACTTGATATCACAACATACAATTACGACTTTTAAATTTTTATTAGTTTGTAGACATCCAATTCGTCGCAGTAAAATATTAATTAATTCGTTATGAATTAATTAATATTTTTATTTTACTGCGATGCATGAAATGTATTAAATAAATGTGACTCTTAAATAATGTCTGTTGCATGTCAATACTGACTAAACATGTGTTTCCTGAAACTTATGCATTGTAACAACTATTTTATTACCATGTTTACAGCAATAAATTCATTCATTCATTCAATTGTTTAAGCGTTATTTTAACACGCTTTTATAGGTTGACCTGTAACTACCAAAATATGTACGAGTAACTATGTATTAAAATTTAAGAAATTGAATTTCACCTTCTTCTAATTACTGTATCTTCATGAAATTTGTCAATTACATGTAGAGGCAATCAAATAATAATCAATGCAGGTAATAATCAAATTAATTAAGTGCTGTGGAGTTGAATTAAGATGATTTTAGTATAACAATGAGGCACCATTGGTCTGATGATGCAGCTCGAGACTAGGAGACGAAAGCCTAGAATGCCTATTATATGTCGAAACGAGAAGAAGATTTTGACCGAAAATTTGTAATATCATACTGAAATGTATTATATTTGGTTGGCCATCGAAATGAATAAATGAGTATTTTTTGTGAGGAGGTAAAATTGCTAATTTCTCTAAAAGGCAGGCCTTATGGCAATCGTTACGCACTTATAAAGAGCATTAGCTAAGTGGGTTGGCAATAGAGCGGTACCTACATTTTATATAAGTCTTTTAACATTTTAAAATTAATAAGTGCGCCATCTTGCGAGTTTTAGGTACAATAAATGCTAAACGCAAACTTATGTGTTTTAAGACCAGTTTTTTAAGTCTGTAAAAATAATATCTAAGAAACAAATTGGTAGTATTTTTGCATTAAAATAATTTGCGTTTCCGGTCGTAGCAATAAATTCGTAGCGAACTTAAAAATATGATAGAAAATATTAAGTTTAACGGCAACTTTTTTGCTTCTTCCACCGCTCTTCTTTCCATTTTAATTGGCGACAGCTCTCCTAACCATTTTTCTCCAGACCTGGCGATTCTGGGTCGTCTATGAGTCAATGTTGTTTTTACTCATGTCACTGTGAATCTGTGTGATTTGACCGTATATATTCATTTATTAATTATTATTACTTTCTACGGCAACGCCAACTCTTCTTATAATGCCAACTTACTTTTAAGTCTTCTTTTAACGCTCTATACTGAAAACGGGTTTATACTGGGGATTTCTCCACTTATCGGCGACAGGCTAGCAACCTGTCATTATACCTAAATCTCCATCCCATCAGTTAGCCCACTATTCAGCTAACCGTGGCCTTCGAGTTTCACGACTCAAGAGTCGTGAGACTCGAAGACTCGACAGAACCAAGGTTCTGTCTGCCCCGTGAGGGATGAAGACGTGATTCTCATTACTTTCTATGGCAACGCCAACTTTTATAACACCAACTTACTTTTACTCTTCTTCTTTTAACGCCAACTTTTCTATTCACAGATAAAGCGCGCACCGACTCACATACACCAAAAATGACATTGAAATGAGTACTAACGGTACCAAAATGCCACTCCACTTCAACGGGTCGCTGCCGAGCGTGCCGTGGAACGAGACCACGGTGTACTCGTCGGTTGACTTCTTCCACAAGCCCGATGTGGCCATCATTGCGCTGTACGTGGTCGTGCTAACCGCTTCACTTTCGGCCAACACGCTGCTCATTTTCATCGTCATCAAGTTTCAGTACATGAGGAGGTAAGTTTAGTTACATAGCAACAATCTTGATGAATTCATTGAAGTCACAGTCAGAAGTTTTAGAAGATATTGATTGAAGTCATTTTATATATTAAAGAAAAATTCTAAGGCTGTATATCCGCCAAATGCTTCGTCAGTGAAAATCCGCAACAAGGTCCGTGTTGCTCTTATGAAAATCGGCGACTACCTCTGTGGTCTGATAGTCATCATGTCCGACTATCATATCGAAGGTCCCGGGTTCGATCCCGGGTCGGGTCAAGATAGAAAGATGATCTTTTCAGATTGACCTAGGTCTATGATGTTAATCTATGTACATGTATTTGTTATAAAATACTTACTATCTTTTGCCCGCGGCTTTGCCAGCGTGAAAATCCCACAGGAATAGTGCTTTTCTTGGGATGAAAGGTTCCCTGTATCTTTCTCAGCACTTCAGGTTGGTTCAGTATAAAAAGCGTGAAAAAGTAACAAACTCACTTTCAAAGTCAATTTTTTTTATTGAAACTTGGCCTACAAAGAAGGCTCTTTTTCACGTCGATAACTGATTATTTAATCATAATATATTATGTCTCAAAGCTACAAACTACTAGCATTTCGGAACGACCACTGCTTCGCATTTATAATATTAGATGGATTATTTCTTTTTGTTATGTTCAAATAGTAGCAAAGCTAAAATCAGAATAAACATCAAATATTAAAGCACCAATAGACGAACAGTACAGAAACCGTACAAACTTCAACCATTCAAAATAATGAGTTTTTAATTTCACTGGGATATCTCGAAAACAAGAATAGACGAAGTTTCGTTATACTCATATGGTATTATCGTAAGAATTGATTTAATTTGCTTCGTAAAAGTCTTACTAATCAGATTTTAATATTCTGTCTGGGAGAGACAAATAGTACTCTATTATGATTATTGGTAGTGTTTTCAACCTGTGGGTCATTGTCCTTTAGTTAGTAAAGCTGACAAAGCTTTTAAGTGGGTAGAGGGGACCGTAAAGCTTTAGAAAATACTTCAAAAATATGGGCCATTTATTTATTTTTATCGATCAATAGTGTTTAGCGATGTAATCGATGTGAATATACTTAGTATATTTCTTATATACTATTATTTTCGATAATTAAGTTCATATTAAACTTATGGATTTAATATTTATGTAAAAATATGTAACTAATTTTGTGAGGTTATAATGCCTAAAATAATAACAAGGTGCCAACGTCACTGCATTAATATACTTATAGTCGGGGCTGTGAATTTTCAGTTGTATGGAGGTGGTCACATTAAATCCTACGATGGTGATTTTTATAAACTACATAGATTATGATATTACAACTGCCGCCGTTTTTTTTAAACGCTATTATAAGACTCATATTGTTATAACTCTCAAACAAAAAATCCTACCAGGGTGATTTTTTGTTACATGTTTCCTTACGAATAATAAAAGCTTGATTTAAAAAATCACCAATAAATAACAATCCGAAATGGATTTTTTAATGAGTTTGTAATTTTTATACTTTAAAAACATCCTGTACAAAAACAAAAAATCCAGCAATGGTGACTTTTATATATTATCCGTATACTATTGTAATGAACCATATCCTCAATTTTTATAAGGGTGACTACAACAGTTTTTTTTTATTAACTTTTAATTTTTTTTTTTATTCTACAGTCCAGAAAATTGTATATTCGTACGTAATTTAAATTATTCAATCTTAATTTTAAAAAACGACTCATGTGTGTGAACCCGATTTCCTGTAATTAAATAAAAACCATATTGACATTTATAACGTTAAAAATACATTTTATGACTAGAAAGCCTTATTATAAACCGGCCAACTTTTATTTACAGGTAAATGAAGTCTTATTAATTAATTGTAAACAGTAATCTCTATTGTAAACTTTTTTGTTTACGAGCAATTCAGTATAGTTTATTTACCCCTCCCATTTCATATCGGATCATCAAAATTCTTTTTTTTTATATAATGATGTCTAAAAACATCAAAATAATGTTAAGTATAAGAATCATGGTTGTAGGAATTTGTCGGTAAAAAAAATTTAAATGCCCCTATTACGGAAGAATATGTTCTAATAAAAAAAAATCTAACTTTATAAATCGTCCAGGACTTCCGCGCGCGGTGTTGCTCTATGCTTAAAACCTAAACATTTTCTATTTTATTTTTATTACCTATATTTCTGTGAAAAAGTTATATATAAATACATAAATATTAAAAGATTAATAGGAAATGAGAATAAGATTTGTTGTGTCTGAAGGTAGTATCAATTAGGAATAAAATTTCATTATTGTATTATTCATATTATTACGTTTTATTGTTATCATTCCTTTGTTCCGCCCACTTTGTTAGTGTAGCTTTCTATATTTGCGACAAGTTAGAGCGCTCACAAGTCGACTATCTTAATAGATTGAAACATAAATATAATAAACTAGCTGGCGCCCGCGGCTTCGCTCGCGTTAATCCTTTCTTAGCGGATGCCTACGTCATAACATCTACCTGAATGCCAAATTTCAGCTCGATCCGTCCAGTGGTTTGGGCTGTGCGTTGATAGATCACTATGTCTGTCAGTCAGTCAGCATATATACGTGTGGTTGTGGTTCTGTTTAAAATAAGATACAAAATGGTACAATGACATACAATAGGTACTCTAAGAATTACCCCATTTTTCTCCGTGTTTCAGCTGATTGTCTGACAGCGCTTATAATCTCCCCGGGTCCATTCATCATGATGCATTTATTTGCTCCAGGAAATGTTATTCTTTTTTTCGGTAAATTGGAACGTTGCCTTTCAATTAACTTGGGGGTGGCTAAGAAATTATTTTGTATTTTTGTTGTCAAAATAAAAGAAAATCTTTCAGAATTTTTAATCTTTTCTGAAGACAGGGAATCGCACACTATTTAATTTGACCACATGCGAAAGATGTTGTACATTAGTTGCGAATAATGTAAGGCATGTTTTACTGTATCAATATCATTTAAAAAACAAACATAGTTTTGTCTTTGCAAGCCTTGTTCTTCGTAAACTTAACACAAATATCTTAATCATAAAATAGATTAATCCCATCCAGCCGCGAGCTTCGTTCGCTTTGTCCGATTGACCCATCGAGATATTATGTTCAGGCCAGAAACCTGGCCCCCCTCTATCTTAGGTCATATTTCTCTGCAGCTGTCAGATGATAGGGATTGATCGGGAATTGAAATTGTTTTTGGTTTGATTGTATTTTAATAAGCGAACTAACCATCACTTTCAGAAGCATATGTACGTTATAATGTTATAATAGGTAGCTAAATATTTAGTATTTTTGGTCTTTGCCAGCGCATGTAGACCTTCTTAATCTATGATATCAATAATACTGATTCAAATCTCAATTTGTCATAATAACATGGGTCAGAAGACACGCAATATCGGAAGGCCTTTTTCATTATTTTCATTCTTTTGAATGCAATCTTTTTCCAATCCGCTGACCAGGAGTCAGGTCCAATTATATTGGAAAATTGGAAATGACCTTTGAAAAACAAAAGGTTAACGGTAAAGACAGGATGGAAATATGTATCACATTATTTGCATTTTCCCTTTTGTAAGCATTATTATAAAAACAGGTCACTCAAGCGCTTTCAGGATTGCTGAATATAACATTTGTAAGATTTCTTTTACATAGAAACAGAATTAACGATTATTATCTAAAAAATCTAAAAAAAAAAATACTCTATACGCTTCTATCGTATAATCCATAAACAAAGTTTAATATGAAATTGATGACGTATTTTGACATCGCTATAACTGCGCTATTATCATGACTGTCGTTCCGAAGCATAGAGCAACACGGACTCTTCCGTGCCGCGCGCGGAAATCCTTGTTGCTCGAAGTTCCGAAGCTATACCTATAGTATCACAATCATAAATGTATAAATATACTCGCCAGTACAGTATAAGTCTATGATCACAATTGCAGAAACATGGACGTTAGATCTCGAGCAAAGCTGCAGGCATAACTAGTCTAATGACTGTCTGTGCCCGCAGCTTTGATCGAGTCGGATAAGCTTTTAGCCTTCCTCAAAACTGTGGCTATCATAATACAGAAATATTTTTTTTAAATCGGATCAGTAGTGTTTTATAGCGCATTCAAACAAACTTGAAGTTTTATTATTATCTTTTTTTCAACATTTCTTTATTTTCTCCATACTCTTACAATTGATTTATGCAAAGAAAAAGCCAAAACATTTCAATTATACATAATAAGGTATAAGATCGTAATTGCAATTTTAAAAAAAATGCAATTAAATAACACTAGGTATTTTTCTACCCGTATACCAAATTTCATCAAAATCCATCCAGTAGATTTTGCGTGATTGAGTAACAAACATTCTCACAGACTCACAAATTCACATCCAAACTTTCGCATTTATAATATTAGTTAAAAGTAGGATAAGGTATAAGATCTTGAGAGACTGGTGTCAAAATCAAATGTTTTTTTAATTTAAGTTGGCTTAAATATAGCACTTTTAAATACTCATATACCTACTAATAAAATAGATTAGTTAGTTGCGGTCAGAAAATGATTTAAAGCTAAGGTTATTACCGCGTCCAAAGCACAAGTGGAGAAGAGGCGGCGCCCCGGCGCAACAAACTCCACTGCTGCATTTTCTCAAAAGACGTCACTTTACAAAATATGTATCTTATACTTAAGAAACTATTTATTATTATAATATACACTAGCTGTCGCCCGCGGCTTCGCCCGCGTGAGTTTCGCTTAGATGAAAAATCTCACTTGGAGCTTTTCATCAGATGTTCCAGATCTTCAATTTTTATACGTCATCAGAAAATGCTCATCAGGTTGAACAACTTTTGTTAAGGCACCATTTCCATATTTCTTATAGTTTAGCTGTTCTGTTAAGGTTCTTCATCAGGTGTTCCAGTTTTCAAAATCAATTATAGCCTATATGTTGCTCAGGCTTAATAGCTATACAACAAAAAAGTTTCATTCAAATCCGTCCAGTAGTTTTTGCGTGAAACGCGTACATACATACATACAGACAGACAGACAGACAGACAAGAAATTCCAAAAAATGTTTTTTGCTTTCTATTATTCTTTTTAAGTGTCCCTCTATCCATTTCAGTCAAAAATACTAAATGTACAGACAAAATATTTTTACTGTTTTATTATATGTACCTATATAGATTAAATTATTAAAAGAAATGACAGAATTCAAAAGGATTATACTGTGGCTATACTAAGCAGGCCTTGAATCTCGCTTCTCTTTAACGTAACACGTATTAGGTAGTACGATAAAACCCTTTTAATTGACATCATTAACGTAATCCCCAGACATTCGACTTTAATGTGCTTTACAAAATAAGCTTTGCCGGGAGGCATTAACAAGTTATGACGTCATCAATGTAATTAAATCCCAGCTGTCAATTACGGCGAGTTTATTCCTAAGGATGTAGGTATTAACGTCAGTATCATGTAAACGAACTTCCATTAATTAGTTATTGATCAAAATATTTTGGAGTTCTTACGGAGTCAGCTAACGAGTTCTATATAAACATATTCATCCTAAATCCTATAATATTATAAAGGCGAAAATGAGTTAGTTTGATTAATTATTTCTTTGTTTGTGTATTACCTCTTCACCTTTATCTACAGAACCATTCTTCCTGAAATTTCGGATACACATAGTCAGAAGTACTGAGAAGGACATAGGATAACTTTCATCCCGGGAAAAACACTGTTCCCTTAGGAAATTCAAGCCGCGGGCAAAAGCTAGTACTTAATAATAATAATAAATGCTATCGATGGATTCCCCTTTTTATATTTTTAAATGTATAATTAGCTTTCCGAAGCAGAATAAGATAAAAAAAAAACATTAACTGCTACAAAATAATTTAATACAAGAAAAATCAATCAAAAATATTGAAAAATAAACAATCGCAACAAAAATAGCAAAAACACAAAAAAATAGCACTTGCACTGTCCTTATGGGAGATGTTCACGCTCCGACGAACGACCGGCAAATGGGCGAATCGACACTACGCAATTGCTTATAAGGGCGCGGTCGACGTAAACAACATGGCGGCCGTCAGTCATCCAATTCGGCCTCTCCTGACTGTGCTTCGTCCCCGAGCACCTGGTCGCCTGGCCCATCCACTAGGTCCGCCACATTGTCGGATGAAGAACCAGCATCATCGTCTTCGTTATCTACAGAAATATTGAGGACATTAGTGGCGAGATAAAACAAAATTGCCTATCCTTTCATACAGATCACATTCAAGGCCCTCTTTCAAAAATAACACTCAGCAACAAACATTCACATACATTTATGTACTGCCTATTTCACAGACATATCATCACTTCGAAAAGTGATCATACGTCCGTGCCTAAGCTACAAGTTCACTTGCAAAATAAATGCACACAAAACATTTCATCCATCTTCTATCATTATAACACTGCTGCAGTGCTCTAAAGTTTTGGCTAGCTAAATAAACCTATACGATCGTAAACCCCACGTGTTTAGGGCAGAGGCGGGATGGTGCATCGCCAGCATTGCCCATGACACCGGACAGAGGCAGTATGACGCTTGTCCCACCGTGTGTAGGACGCTCGTCCATGACACGAACTGGACGGAGACAGTGTCTCGCACGTCCCACCGTGTGTAGGACATTCGTCCATGACACGAACTGGACGGAGACAGTATCTCGCACGTCCCACCGTGTGTAGGACATTCGTCCATGACACGAACTGGACGGAGACAGTATCTCGCACGTCCCACCGTGTGTAGGACATTCGTCCATGACACGAACTGGACGGAGACAGTATCTCGCACGTCCCACCGTGTGTAGAACATTCGTCCATGACACGAACTGGACGGAGACAGTATCTCGCACGTCCCACCGTGTGTAGGACATTCGTCCATGACACGAACTGGACGGAGGCCATCCGGCTCCCGCTCCACAACACGACTACTCGCGTCGACCAGACAGGCAACGTGCATGCCCATCTGCAGCAACAGAGGCTCTCAAGCTTCTCAGCAGCACAAGTGCCTGCCCGCCTTACAGCTCCAATGTCTGAGAACTAAGACATAACTGTAACACACAAATGAAATGAAATTAAACTCACTTTCAAAGAAGGCGGCACAGCTATCGGGACACTATTCCCTTTTCCACATGACCAATATGACCATATATTGCGCTGCTGCCTGGGATGTCTTCCCACGGGCACCACTCAACAACTTGAGCTGATTACGATCGCTCGGTAGAGCTTTCGTAACCCTGTAAGGTCCTCTCATACCAGGGTCCAATTTTTTTCCGTGGATTGTAAATATTCGATGACAAATACTAGGTCATTCACTTTAAACGTTTTAGGTGGGTGTCGATTGCGATTCACACGGGAATCCTGAGCTTGGTGGTTCTCCTCAAGCAACTTGTTAGCGCGACTTCTGCAAATTTCGCGCCACGCTTCCCGGTTTGGGTGAGCGTTTTCAATTGCCACGTCTCGGACCAAGGTCCGCAGTACTGGGGTCATAGCGTCAATACCCACTAATAAGTTCAGTGGAGAGAACTGGGTGGTCTTTTGCTAATACTATTAGACCATAAAGCATTTTTGCTACTCTCCACACGAATAAGGTTCAGAACTGTACGAATGTACCGTTCAGCCTGGCCGTTGGCATTGTGTATCTTCGGCGTGATGTAGTGTATATCACAGCCCAAGTCGGTAAGCCAATCAGTAAAGCTAGAAGCCTCAAACATACGGCTCCGATCACACACTACAAGTTTAGGAGCACCAAACAAAGAAATCGCATTGTCGAAAACATGTCTCAGCTCATTAGTGTCTTGGTGGGTGATGGGATAAAGAAGGCAAAACTTCGTGAAGGAATCCACCAGCACGAAATCGAATTTGAACCCATTAGACCTAACACATCAACATGAATTGTGTTGAATGGAATATTGGGTTTCTCCCAATAAGTTATCGGCTGATGGGGAGCCCTAGGTACGCGTTTTCTTGAGATACAAGTCAGACAATGTGAAACGTACTTTTGAACAAATTGCTTTATACCTGGGAACCAGAAGTGTTTTATTATCAAATCAAAAGTTTTGTCTGCTCCCACATGGCTATGCTCATCGTGAAAGATGCGCAGCAAGCTAAGGCGATGGCCCTTGGAAATAAAACAAAGGAGACGAGTCTCCTCACCAGTTGGTGAATAACGGTAGTAAAGCAAGTTGTTCCGAGTCACGTAACGTTGCGCATCCAGACTACCTTAGCTTTGTAATGAGATCCTGCGTCTCACCATCAGCGGCCTGGGCAATCTGTGCCCAGTTGAGAGGTCTATCTATGTGATTTACCTGTGCCACTGGTGGATTATTGGTCAAGTAATCTGCGTGGGCTATTGCCACATTTGCCACGCCATTTCTATAGTCAATTGTAAAATTAAAATCCTGCAGGTAAATCAACCAGCGTGCAATACATGGAAGCAGGTCCTTTTTGCGCTCGGTGACCTTCAGAGCATCACAGTCTGTAATAATTTTGAACTGAACACCGATGAGATAATGTCTAAAATGCTGAAGTGCTCTGACGACCGCCAGCGTCTCCAATTCATAGGAGTGGTACCTGCTTTCAGCGCCTTGTGTGACCTTACTGAAATAAGCTACCACCCTTTTGTTACCATCGCTGTGCACCTGCATAAATACTGCCCCATAACCCGCACTACTGGCGTCCGTGTGAAGCTCAGTAGGTAAGTTCGCGTCAAAAATTGCAAGTACAGGTTCACTAGTTAAAACATTTATGAGTTCACATCTCACATTTTCCTGTTCAGGTCCCCATTCAAATTTAACATCTTTTTTGTAAGACGTGAAATACTTGCAGTTTTTGTCGCGTAGTCCACAATGTAACGCCGGGAATAGCCCGCTAGTCCTAGCAATTGTCGGACCTGTTTGACGTTGCTTGGGGCTGGTACATTCTTGAGCGCTTCTATTTTTTTTTAACACTCGGTCTAACCTGACCATGACCTATAACTCGGCCCAAATATTCTATTTCTGTTGTAAGAAATGAGCACGTAAGTGCTAACATTCGTAGTGTAACATTCGTAAGAATGTTTATCGAAAATCCGGCTTCGGTAAGAACTTCTAAAACGGATCGTAACAGTTTTAATCAGTCACTGATAGTCATACATCAAAAGCACATCATCGATATAGACCAGCTTCGATAAACCTTCATAACGTAACGTCTTATTGATAATCCTCTGATAGACAGTTATTTCGAGTATGCCCAAATTGGTTACATTGGTAACACTTGATTTTATTCGAAGACTCGCTTCGTCTTTTATTAGAAGAACTATTGGAAGTAGAAGCACGATTTTCTACTTTGCCACTGTTGGGTTTTAAATAAATGGCTAGGAAAGAAACTAAACTACTGGTTGTTAAGTTGGCGTTTGTGGCCGCCGCCTTAACATTTGCATCGTTGATGCCGCGTATTATAATTTGAACCATCAGATCCTCGCTCAGCCCTTTAACGATACGTAAGCGCAATAATGACCGTCGAGCATACTCGGCGTACGTTGGAAACTGATCGGATGTCGTGTTCATAACGTCAAAAAGTATACTCGCATGGTCTATTTTACGCGGACAGAGCGACTCAAAATCCTTTTTGAAATTAGACCACGAACGATCATTAGTTGTCCACTCGTCAAGCCATGTTTTTGCGTCTCCTTTAAGGCAGGCTGTTACCCGCGAAAGACATTCCAAATCGTCCCAATTATTCGACAATTGGGCACGCTCCACTTCATTACACCAGACTTCAAAATCATGGATTGACGGGTCGAAGTTTGACACATAATATTTGTGAGATTTTACACGACTTACCGAAATAAGCGCTTCGGCCAAAGATTGAGCAGTTACGCTGGTACTGTCTTCTCGATGAGACGTGTCGCGATCATCTCGAGGTAGTGGGGTATGAGACGCACGAGACGCATGCGCGGAACTTTCCTCAACGGCATTTAATCTCGAAATTATGGTGTCCAACGTTTGTTTTACGGAACTACCCTCACTACGGTGTCTACTGTGACGCGATCGAGAGCGCGAATCACGACGGGACCGCCGTCGCGACTTGTGCTTTGATTTTTTACGCGACACCTCCACTGAGCGGCTACGCGAACGAGATGATCGAGGCATGTCGACACAAAACTAGCGATTGTTTATTTTTCTTATAATTTAACAAACTAAGTAGGCAAATTTAACAAACTAAGTAGGCACAGAGCCTATCCCACTTCTGAAATTAGCTTTCCGAAGCAGAATAAGATAAAAAAAAAACATTAACCGCTACAAAATAATTTAATACAAGAAAAATCAATCAAAAATATTGAAAAATAAACAATCGCAACAAAAATAGCAACAACACAAAAAAATAGCACTTGCACTGTCCTTATGGGAGATGTTCACGCTCCGACGAACGACCGGCAAATGGGCGAATCGACACTACGCAATTGCTTATAAGGGTGCGGTCGACGTAAACAACATGGCGGCCGTCAGTCATCCAATTGTATATTATTTTTATGTAATACTTTATATTTAATTTTTTTAAAAAGGAGATTACAAATAAATGAATGAATATAATAATGCGAACCAATTATTATGAACATAGAATCATAGATAATACCTAAAGTCTAAGTTACTTTTGTATTTTGTACAACAAAGGTTAAATAAATAAATTACTTGGCTGTGGGCACAGGCCATAAAAAGTTGAAGGGGGTTGAAAAGGAAAAGAAAATAAATCAGTATTTTGAAATCAGTCTTTTTGTTGTTATTTTTATATCCGTATATCAAATTTCACAAAAATCCGTCCAGTACATCCACTCACAAACTTTTACATTTATAATATTAGTGGAATACTAAACTTTAGATTAGAAATAGCACTTTGCTTGGTACAAGAGAACTACGTCTCGTAAAACAAAAGTTTATATGACTACATTTATATAAAGACTACATTGTCTAGTTACCATAATAGTTAGTACCCTTAAAGTTTAAATGTTCAAGCGAAATATTGTCTCAAAAATTATTCTGCTTCATCTATTCATGTAACGAATTTTATTATTTTGAATAAAAAATAACAAAAAGATAACAGACCTTCTATTCGAATAAATGTTAATATTAAATTCAAAATCCGACCAGACAAGATAAGTCCCACTCCTAAAGAAACTTTGAACTTAGTGGAGTGCATTCACCGTTCACAAATAGCGTTTTTCATTTTACGACATTTTTACGACTTATTTTAAAAGGACAGAAGACTATTTGATTTAGTTGTTATTGGAGGTCGGGAGTTTGAATCTGAAGATAAGCAAATTTACTTTATTGTTCCCAAAGTTTGAACTTTGCAGACTGTATCACTTGATTGTAAGAAATATTATTTGGACTAAGTTTTTTTTTTTTTTTTTATTTATTTATTATCATTTAAAAGGTCTTATAAAACATTAAGTAGGTAATAACTTAGCATAGCGAAACCACTAAGGTTTGAAATTATACTAAGAATTAAGTTTACGTCAGTCAATATACAAATTTTACACAAATTATATTTTTATAGACAACAAACTGTCTTGTAGATAATTTACTCGCAACACATAAAAAGAAAAGGAAAGAATTGGACAAATACATTTGGTTCGTTATCAATCGTTACAGCCATACACATTTTGAAGAGAACTAAGGAAATGCTCTTTAAGTTTATATTTAATATTTTTTATCGTCAATTTATCCCGTAATTCCGTAGGTAGTTTATTAATAAGTCGAGTTACAATATAATCAGATGTTCGCCTACCGTATTCATTGTTAAACTTCAAGTAGAAACTTCTTAAGAAGACCGTCGTCGTCGCGGTCTTTGTAATCGAAACCACGCGTGGTTTTGATATCCATCGGTCGTTAGATAAATTACCGTAAAACGAGGCCTTTGGGTTGTTTAAAAAATTTGATACTATGAAGAACGAGTGACCGACTTATGTATAAATTGTATCTATAATTCGTTATGTAACGAGACACTATGCTTGTTGATGATGCTTTTTACCGCATGTATTTTTTTATTATTAAAGATGGGTTTGCTCCTTACCACAATCTTGTCCAAGGACAGAGATGAGGTCTACGATGTAGCGAGCTTACCCAGAAGCGGAAAGAAATCTTTTCTTTTTACACAAATCTGCGAATAAGTAAGGCTCGGCCAATATGAAGGATATTGGCCGAGCCTTACTTATTCGCAGATTTGTCGCTGATCGCAGAAAGCGGAAAGGAGAGGAAGTATGTTTAAAAACCAATTTAATTTCGTTATTCAAAATTCGAATTTCTTATCTTATCTTGCAACGAGGTCCATATTCACGGTAGCACGTCGAGTCTTGGACCCAATTGTAATTATCCCCAAGCCTTACTCACACACATGAGTAAGGCTTGGGGCTCGGGATTTCTGATGAAGGACTGCATAAGCTTCAAGATATCACCTGCTGCGATGTGCCTGTAGTCTGTAAATTCGAATTTAGTTAATGAGATACTATCTCAACCTGCCCCAAGCGCGTAAAGTGACAGAAACGGTGAAATTGTTTTTATTACCCTCCTTTTTATGAAGAAAATCTAAATTTACAATTCGGATTCCACAAACAGAAATCCGATTTGACTATTGTCCGGGTAAAACAAAGGCGTAAGAGCCCTCAAGCTTTTGATGGTAGAGGCCACAGAAAATGAATAATATAAGGTAAAGCCTTTTGTAAATATACGGAAACGGAATTTATTTAACACTCGGAAGACGAGCCGCGAATAATTAAGTATGTCAGTGTTTTTAGATTTTTACTGACAACTTGATATTGGGAATGAAAGTATTGTTTATAATTTTAAATCATTGTTGGTGGTTTAAAAACAGTTTTTGTGATTTGATGATCAAACTGATAATCGATGGTCAAATTTAGTTATCTATTTTATAAGATGTGAAAATTTTTGGAAATGGCAATTCTACGACTGGCCATGACATATACAGTAAACAGCAAGTAACACATGTTTTCCAGTAAAATACGGCTCGGATCGCACCACTAATTTGAAATTCTGAAATACATTACTCAGTTTATTATTTCAACGCACATTCAGCTACAAGTCAAGTCACCCTGCATGGACTCTATGCGGCAGTAATAACGGCAAATTTCCAATAAATTCGGACAGGCTGATATGCTGGTGTCAGTACATTCGCCTCGATCTGTACCGCACTTTCTAAACTTCATGTTTTATTAAAAGCGTGTACAAAATAAATTGAACTGCCTTTCGTTGCAATATTCTATTTATTCATACACCGAATTAATATTACATTGGGGCTCAGAAGTTAAAAGTTCGTCATGAATTTTAATGAGCCAACAAATGTTGATTTTGCTGTTGACTTTTAAAAAATATGAATTCATTCTGTGTATATTTTTAACAAAAATGTGAACGCATTTCATTCATTTATTCCATTTTAAAAGAAAACAATATTCACAATAAATACTTATAACGAAAAAAATATCGTTTTAAAATAATATTGAGGATATAGACTCATTGTTTATTATTTATTTAATTCGTCCAACCTAAAAAAAAACATTTCTCTAATAAATAAGTTCTCAATTGCTTTTTGAATACGTCCACATTTGTAATTGTATTTAAATTACGAGGTAGTTTATGAAATATTTTTGTCACTTGGAATTTGCTCAGTTATTCATTAAATCTAATGGATGCCAGTGATGCATGCCAAGCATGCCAAGAAAGCTGTCTGCTTTCCCGTAATGAATAGCAAAGAATAGAATTCCTTTGAGCGAAAAATATAACCAGTCTTTATGTACCAGCAATCAGTCGTGGAAAGATCTCTTTCTTACATACATACATAGAATCACGTCTTTATCCCTTACGGGGTAGACAGAGCCAAGAGTCGTGAGACTCGAAGGCCACGCTTAGCTGAATAGTGGGATCTCTGATGGAATGGAGATTCAGGTATAGTGACAGGTTGCTAGCCCATCACCTATGAGTGAAGAAATCCCCAGTTATATATTCCCCTGTAGTATATTGAACTCGTACATTTCCATAAATTGCACAAGTCAATAAGTAGGACAACGGCGCGTGTAGCATGGAATGATGCGTAAGCTATTTTGTATTAGTATTAGTGTAGTTAATAGATAGTTTAATTCACATTTGGATTCGTTACAATAAACATCATAAATCATTATGTGATTTTACTAAAGATCTCCACGCAACCTTTTAAGAAGATATCTCATGGCGACCCTTGCCACTTGAACATTGGATGGAAGAATGAAGATTCAAGAATGAAAACAAATTATGAAGATATATAGAAAATAGAAGTTTGAACACGCCACTGACTGAAGAATGGGCTCTACCAACACCAAAGAAGACGTCATCATTGCACAAACCGCCAGCGGTGATGCCCAAGCTGTTTCAAGAGGAACTGGTGATGCTTTGAATCGCACTGACATTTTGCTCGTCGTCATTTTAACTCTGATCGTACTCACTATTCTATACTGGGTATATAAAAAGTGTCGCAAGGAACAAATTATGACTCTGCGAAGGGAAATGAATAGAGCAAGAATCGTCAGCTCAAATTTGGAATTGGCAGCCGTGTCCGGCATTAGCCAGGAGCAGTAGCAGTTGTCCAGGGTTATCCCGGCATTTTGTATAGCAGAGGATCCCGGTGTCCAGGGTAATCCCGGCCCACAGGAACCAGATGTCCATGGTCCATGTAGAGCAGCTAAGCAGTAGCCAAGCAGTCCACTCAAGCAGAGCCAAGCAGCCGAGCCAAGCCGCCGCCGAGCCATGCAGCCCACCTTGTCTCCCGTTCTGGTGTTTGTAAAATACGTTAAAACGCAAAATGCAGAAAAACTGTAAGTTAATTTAATTTACTTCGTTATGGGTCAATTAGGTCAATTAAATTTTTAAATATTAATGTTAAAATATATTTCTTTATAAAAGTTATTAATAATTGTATGATATGACAGCAGAATTACGTGAATTAATCAATAAGTTATTGTATTTAAAAGAATATTTGATTAAATTGGGACCAGAGAGAAGAAACTCAGAGTTAGCATATAAAAAATTATTAGAAGCTGAAAGCTGTCATAGAAATTTAAAGTGTATTTTGCCTAAAATTAAGATTCAAACTGATAATTTAGAGATAAGCACGACAGATTTAGTTTTAATTAATAAGTTGGTAGATGATATCGAGGAAATATATTCTAGTATTTGTAAATTAGTTACGTATAGGCCTACTACAAGACACGATAGTCCAAACTCATCTTATTCTGAAGCAGAATCTGATAACGAGATCACAATGAATTCTACGTTTGATTTTAAGACGGCGATTGCCTTGCTTCCCGTCATGACGGGTAAAGAGCAGGTCACCCAGCAATTAATTGATGGTATTCAACTTTACAGCTCTCAAATAAGTGATCAGCTAAAACCGCAATTAATTAATTTTGTTTTAAAATCTCGACTTTCTCCTAGTGCTAAGTTACGATTAAAATCAACTTATAGTACTGTAGATAGTTTGTTGACGGATATGAAAACTCATCTAATCCAGAAAAAGTCCGCAGTCTCTTTGCAAAACCAATTATTGCGTATTAAACAAGGTAATAGGTCTATAGAAAAGTTTGGTTCAGAATTAGAGGAACTTTTTGTAAATTTGACTATAGCTCAGGCTAATGGGGACGACAGTAGTTATACTATTCTCCGGCCTATTAATGAGAAATTAGCGATCAAAAGATTTTCAGATGGTCTCACGAACACAAGGTTAAGTACCATTATCGCATCTCAGCGATTTGAGTCTCTTCCCGAGGCTATTAGAGCCGCTGTTGATGAACAGGCGCTCACCACCCCAGATACACATAATCTTATGAGTGTCAATCATAACAGGGGGAGAAATTTTCGTGGAAATTATGGGGGACATTTTAGTAACCAAAATAGATATGGACAAAACCGCGGGCGAGGCTTGTCAAATTGTAATTTTCGCAATAGCTCAAATCGTTCGACATTTCCTTTATTGCGAAATAATTCACAGTTCAATAGCATGCATAGTCAGCAACAGAGCACGTCATCGTGGCGCGGTCATGCCCCTACACGTGCGGCGCGTGGCCGCGGCCGCGCTTCTTTTTCGCGCGTTCAGCACACTGATTTTGAATGTAATGTAGGATCAGAACGAGAAAATAACAATAATTTGGAAAATAATAAGTTTTTTCGTTCCTAAAGTAGAGAATGATTTTATTTTTAGCTGTAATACATGTAGTAATATTTCATTTAACTTAGATGATCATAGCAAAGTAAAATTATTAGTAGATAGCGGAGCTAGTTTATGCGTAATAAAATATGAATGGTTAAGACAGTATAAGCATTTGATACATAATATAACATATGATAGAATAGTAATTAGAGGTGTAAGCGGAAAGTTGGAGTCAGAAGGTTTTGTTTACTTAGATTTAAATTACAATGGTGTAGTATTTAGCGAAAAATTTTATGTTTTTAGGAATTTATCTTGTTCATATGATGGAATATTAGGTGAGAATTTTTTTAAGAGATATAAGGCTATTATTAATTACGATGAGGACATTCTCCAATTACGTAATTCAGAGAATATCGTTTGTATTCCAATACAACGAAATGAGTATAATAATATGCATAGTATACCTGCTCGATGTGAAATAATTAAATGGGTAACTTGCAATAAAAATAATGATTGTGTTGTATTAGCTAAAGAGATACAAGAAGGAGTTTTTATAGGAGGTATGGTAGCTCGTCCAAAAAATGGTCGAATTCCTTTGAAAATTTTAAATACTACTAACGATGATATAACTATTGATTTATCTTGTTTAGAAATATATAATATTAATGACTTTGAGGTCTGTAATTTTAAAGAAGAAGGTATTTCTACCAATAGAATAAAAACTTTATTTAACTTATTAGATTTGAATTATTTAAATGGGGATGAACAGCTGAATATTGAGCAAATATGTGCCAAGTACGCTGATATTTTTCATCTCCCTGGAGATCGATTAAGTGTTACAAATTTAATGGAACATTCTATTACTTTAAAAGACAATGTTAGTCCGGCTTATGTTAAGCCGTATAGGATTCCACACTCTTTGAAAACGGAAGTCCAAAAACAGATACAGGAAATGCTAGATAACGATATTATCGAGGAAACTACTTCCGAGTGGTCCAGTCCAGTTTTATTAGTTCCTAAAAAGGCAGATAAGTCCAACGAAAAGAAATGGAGACTAGTAATAGACTATCGTCAATTAAATAACAGAATAGCTGACGATAAGTTTCCATTGCCAAATATCACTGATATCTTGGATGCTTTATCCGGAAGTATATATTTTTCAAAATTAGATTTGTCTCAAAGTTATTATCAACTTATGCTAGATAATAATTCCAGAAAATATACAGCTTTTAATGTTGACAAAATGTATCAGTTAAAAAATTAGAAAATGATTCTAGAAAATATACAGCATTTACAACAGATAAAATGTATCAGATGAAACGATGCCCCATGGGTCTCAAAACATCTCCTAGTGTTTTTTCGAGGTTAATGACAATCGCTATGTCCGGCATTAATTACAAACAAGCTTTTGTATATTTAGATGATATAGTCGTAATAGGAAAGTCAATTTCGGATCATTCAAAAAATTTAATTAGTGTTTTCGAAAGGTTGAGAAACGTAAATTTAAAAATAAATCCTTTAAAATGTGAATTTTTGCGTGAAGAAATAGTTTATTTAGGCCATAAAATTACATCAGATGGAATTTTACCTGATCCATGTAAAATTGAAACTTTGCAAAATTATCCCGTCCCAAAGAATAGTGATGAAGTAAAACGATTTATTGCTTTTGCAAACTATTATAGACGATTTATTCCTCAGTTTGCTAATATCGCATATCCTTTGAATAAATTATGCAAAAAAAATATCACTTTTGAATGGTCACCTGAGTGTGAACATGCATTTAAATCCTTAAGAAATGTACTCATGAAACCACCCGTTTTAGCTTATCCCGATTTTTCAGATTGTAATGTTTTTAATTTACAAACAGATGCGTCACGCATAGGACTTGGTGCCATATTGTCTAACAGCAATGGACAAGTAGTAGCATATGCGAGCCGTAACTTAAAACCGGCAGAAACTAGATATCCTATAATTGATTTAGAATTATTAGCGATTGTGTGGGCAGTACGTCATTTTAGGCCGTATTTATATGGTAAAAAATTTAAGATTTACACTGACCACAAACCTTTGATTTATCTCTTTGGGCTTAAAGACCCATCGAGCCGACTGACTAAGTTTAGACTTTACTTGGAAGAATATGACTTTGACATTGAGTATGTACCAGGCAAACACAATGCAGCTGCAGATGCATTGAGCCGAATTACTTTGACTTCAGATGACTTGAAAAACATGAGAGAACAGACAGTATCAGTTTTGACTCGTGCTCAAACTCGTAGGTTACAGACATCTGACAATACTGACATGACTACTAACTCGACAAATAATGATTCTATCAGCTCTAGGTCTGATCAACCTACAGCTGTAGAGATACTGAAAAAACCTAAAATTTTTACAGAACTTTTATTTTGTAATAACTTGAATGAAATAAGTAAAAAATATCAAATAACTATGTTATCAGAAAACAAAGTATGCGCATACTTATCGTCTTACTCGGCAATATACCTAGATACCCGATCATTATCTACCGCGCAGGTGTTAGTGAGGGATTTAGAAAATTTATGTAGTAAAATAAATGCCGATGAATTACTCATTATTAAAAATAAACAAAATGAGTATTATATTAAAATGCTTGCAACTTCTTTACATAAATTGAAAACAAAGACGTTACGTTTACTTATAACTAAAGAAGTACGTAAAATATTCAATCAAGATGATAAAAAAGTTATTCTTAACGATTTTCACATTCTACCTACTAGTGGCCACGCAGGTATGAATAGGATGTTAAATAATATTAAGAAACATTATTTCTGGCCCGGTCTAGTTAAAGACGTGGAGGATTATGTCAGAAAATGTAAACAGTGTCAAATACAGAAACACACTAATAGACAAACCAAACAGCCGATGGAAATCACTTCTACGGCTAGTAGCGCTTTTGAGAGAGTCTCCTTGGATATTATGGGTCCCATCCAAGTTGATGACGATGATTACAAGTATATTCTTACCACTCAATGCGATTTATCGAAATTTGTTGAAGCTTTCCCTTTACAGAGAAAAGATTCAGAAAGTGTAGCGAGAGTGTTTGTAAATAATATTGTATTAAAATACGGAGTTCCTAGGGAAATTATTACAGATAGAGGTACTGAGTTTATGTCATCTGTCATGACAGAAGTTTGTAACTTGTTACATATAAATAAACTGAACTCTACTTCTTATCACCACGAGACAATAGGTGCTCTCGAAAATACGCACAAAAGTTTAGGTGCATATTTAAGAATAATGTGTGAACAAAATAAAAGTAACTGGAGCTCTTGGTTACCATACTGGTGTTTTAGTTTTAATACAACTGTACACTCTGAGACAAAATACACGCCATACGAATTAGTTTTCGGTAAACAGTGTTCTCTGCCTAACTCTCTACAGAGCGGTGTAGACCCTCTGTACAATTTTGATAGCTATCCCTTGGAAATGAAATTTAGGCTCCAAAGGGCACAGGCAGATGCTAGAGAAAACTTATTGCAATCTAAATATTTAAGAAAATTGTATTATGATAAAAATGTACATCCTGTAGAATATAAGGTAGGCGACCTAGTTTTAGTTAAGAATCAGATAGGCGAAAAGTTAGAAAATGTATATAATGGCCCATACGAAGTATTAGAAGATATGTCACCAAATTTGAAAATTTTAAAAGATAATAGAGAATATATTGTACATAAAAATAATACGAAATTATTTAATAAGAAATAAAATAGAATTAAAAAAAAAAAATCTTTTTAGTTTAAGTTTACTTTTTACAATTTGTAAATCATTTCATGCTAAACGATTTTTTTTTTTCAATTGATCCGGTGGTATTCCAGGTACTTTTTCAGGGGAGTTGTAGTATATTGAACTCGTACATTTCCATAAATTGCACAAGTCAATAAGTAGGACAACGGCGCGTGTAGCATGGAATGATGCGTAAGCTATTTTGTATTAGTATTAGTGTAGTTAATAGATAGTTTAATTCACATTTGGATTCGTTACAATAAACATCATAAATCATTATGTGATTTTACTAAAGATCTCCACGCAACCTTTTAAGAAGATATCTCACCCCAGTTTAAAGAGCCCTTTCCCTCGATTGACTTTTACAATCTGCGCGGGAAGTCACAGATATTTTTCTGATACCATACCATACCTATGAAGCTCACGATGGCCTCGAAAATAAAGTAATACAAAAAACAAGTTAAAATATTATTAGTTTCTTATTAATAAACTAGCTGTCGCCCACGGCTTCGCCCGCGTGAGTTCGCTTAGATAAAAAATATTTTTGTGTTCCAAACTGTTTCAGATGTTTCGGATTTTCGATTTTTATACGTCTACAGAAAATGTTCATCAGATTAATCAAGTTTTGCTAAGGCGCCATTTCCATATATGTTATAGTGTAGCTGGTCTCTTGGAGCTTTTCATCAGATGTTCCATATCTTCAATTTTTATACGTCAGCAGAAAATGCTCATCAAGTTGAACGACTTATACTAAGGCGCCATTTCCATATATGTTATAGTGTAGCTGGTCTCTTTCAGTTCTTCATCAAATGTTCCAGATCTTCAATTTTTATACGTCAGCAGAAAATGCTCATCAGGTTGAACGACTTTTGTTAAGGCACCATTTCCACATTTCTTATAGTTTATCTGTTCTGTTTTGGTTCTTCATCAGGTGTTCCAGTTTTTAAAATAAATTATAGCCTAAATGTTGCCTAGGCTTAATAGCTACACAACAAAAAAAGTTTCATTCAAATTGGTTCAGTACTTTTGGAGATTAGCGTGATCATACATACAGACAAACAGACAGACAAGAAATTCCAAAAAATTTTTTTTGCTTTCTATTATTCTTTTGAAGTGTCCCTCTATCCATTTCAGTCAAAAATACTAAATGTACAGACTAAATATTTTTACTGTTTTATTATATGTATAGATAAATAATTTCTTTGCTGATATATTTTCTTCTTATATTAATTAAAGTAACAAAGTTTGTCTTAGACAACAAGATTTCTGCATTACGTTACATTTTCTCTAAACTTTCCAAGGCAGGCAAGGCAAGATTTGCATTTTATGGCATTCTTGTTTTGTTAACAAACTTTTATGCTCACTCTTTTTTGTTTTTACAAGCTTTTTTAGTTTCACCTGATGTTTTTTCGTTATTTAACTGGCAAAGGACTATGAAACCAATTGCCCCAAAAAAATAAAACTAGTTGTGCATAATTGAGACCGATGCCAAACACTAGTCGTAATCATTCATAACAACTTTTACTATGGGGCCAAACAGATCTACTCTAAGAAAAAAAAGTTGTAGGGTAACAAAGTTTTGAAAAAATGTGGAGTTTTATATTACCTACTTAAATTATAGGTTTTGTTTGTTCGGTCTCCATTTTTTGGGCCAGCAGTCAGGTAGCAAATCAAAGGCAGAGTTGCATTGTTCTTTAATTGGCATTGCCCTGTTGCATATATTAATATGCAGCTTATTGATAAATTGCTGCATATTAATACTGCCCCTAATTTTGCTGCATGTTAATATTTACCTTTTGTTGATCAAAGCTTGTTTGTTATTAATTTATTTAGTTATAAAAACCAATAAATTTTTTTTTTGCTTGCAATACTTCATGTCAGATGCCGACGAAATCTTTTATTATATAGTACTGTTGATGAAATCGGAGACCAAAAATAGATCTAATGAAACACCACAACTTAGTCAAATTTAGGATGTAATATTGAAAAGAACAGAAATAAACCCTTTGTAGATAAAATTTGTACTTATTCGTAATTAGCTTTTGCTCGTCTTTTTTAATGGGAATAGTGCTTTTTCCCGGTATAAATGGTAGGTACCCTATGTCCTTCTCAGTACTTCTAACTATGTGTAAGTGAAATTTCAGGAAGATTTATTCAGTAATTCAGTAGATGAAGCGTGCGAGGAGGTAACAAACAAACAAAGAAACAACTCACTTTCGCATTAAAATGTATAATACAGGGTGATAATTTAAAGTAAGGATTCTAAAATTTAAAATTTTATAAACCCTTGGATATGGACGCGGTGGGGTGCACGTAGTAGCAGATTTACCGTTCGTGCGGATTGACACCGTCAGGCGCAGACCGTGTGTACACTATCGAGGCTTTTTTTGAGGGCGGAAAATCGTATGTTACGGCTAGGCGCCAGTTTTGTTTTCATTACAACATAAGGCATTTACAGGATGGACCATGCGAAAACTTATTCCTAAATGGGTACAGAAGTTGCATAGTACAGGATTAGCCATAAATCAGCCGTGGCCGGGCCGTAGCAGGACTCTAAGATCTGAAGAAGCAATAAGCGAAGTTGACGCAAGCGTTCGTCGCAATCAACGTCTGTCGATACGCAAAAGAGCATCAGCCTTAAACCTTACTAAATCAACGTATCGACAAATGATAACAAGTTATTCAGCTTGAAGGATATCTTGCCTACAGTTCACGGAAATAGTTTTAGCAGGATGGAGCCACCACCCTCACTGCAACAGTCACTATGGACCAGCTTCGAGAGTTTTTTTCCTCGAAATTGATATCCCTCTTTGGTAATACCGCATGGCCTCCACAAGCACCAGATTTGACCTTCATGGATTTTTTCCGCGTGGAAGAAACCTTATGAGCAAAGTTTTCATCAGTATTCCAACGAATATAGCTGAGCTCAAAGGAAATATCCACCACGAAATTTTGAACATCGATTCTGCCTTGCTCCGGCGAGTCACGCAAAATGCAATGACGAGATTCCACGAGTCCGTGCGACGTGATGGAGGTCATATCGAATACGTCATTAAAAAAAAATGATATCCAAACTTATGATCTTTCAAATACATTTAAAATATTTTTGATAAACATTATAGTTTTTTTTTATTAAATTTCGAAATCCTTACCCTGCCGAGAGACACCCTGTATTAGTTAGGATTTTTAAATTTGGCAATGTATAAGTGAAAAGGTTACTAAGGGTTAATTTGTTAATTTGTTGTGGTTTTAACAATCGTGCCTCATTAGTACGGAACCTCACAAAGCACAATCACTAAAGATTTACTGGTTTGAAATGTTAACTAGATTGACTGTGGACTGGATGGTTTGACCACAAATAGACGAGAAAAGAGATGACAGAAAAGCATTCTGATACGAGTACTGTATAGGATTTTAAAAAGGCACTAGTTTACTTCCTTACAAATAATAATCCTAGATAATCTTAGAACATAAGTGTGCAAAAAATCTATTAGTGGATCTTTGCTATGGATTAAAGTGGATCGAGAGCAACGAACTAATATATGTGGGCGGCGTACCAATGTGTTTATTAATTTAACTAAATTAATAAATTATGATAGTTTAATTGTATTAGTTTTAAGTTAACAGATGTTTAATTAAGTCGGTTAATGTATTGAGGACTTCCGGTTTAAGTTTGATCAAACTTATCTCTTTAAATGACAATTTTGTTTAGTCATATAAATTATAGAAATATAATTATATTTATATGTCTTTCATATTTTTAAGACTGTCGAAGAGTTTATATTAGTTAAACTAACTGTGGTTTATATTATTAGTTAATCAATATTTAATAACAGGTATCAAAACTGTACGCATCGGAAAAGTGTCACGTGAGTCCCCCCTCCTCTTTTTAATAAAACCATCGTGCGATCGTTATAATGAGTCAGTCTTGTTTGTGGTGCGGTGCGGTGCGGACGTGTCGTCCAGTTTTGTTGTTTTCTCTGTAACTTTGTAGTCAGTGAGAGAATATTGTCGTGTTGATTAGTTCATATTTCTCTGTGGTTATAAGTGGCTGTGGAGTCAGCTGGGCATAATGTTGAGTTACTTCGTTGGTGCTATAATGCGGTTATGTTATGAGTGATGGTGTTGTCAGCGAGATCTTTGTTGTTGAGCAGTTGTGTTTGGTTAGTTAGCACGGAGGACTGTTCAGTAAATCTCACTGGTTGAAACAGACTGATCCGTGCGTGGTGGGGCGCGGATCCAAGCCGTGAGTAGGTTAGGGTTGAGCTCTGGCCGCGACATATGGAATCTGATGAACGTGGCGCGGGTGCAGCGCCGATAGCAGCGGTGGGATCTAATCCCTTTTTCGATTGGTTTACATGAGAAAAACTGTTGTAGGTAGTATTTTGTAACATATTTTTCGGTTGAAATTTGAATTAGAACGGTTATTCAAAATTACATTTTGTTGTTCACTGTGGATTTTATTACGTTTAAAGTGACAAGTGATTTTTTAGTGAGTGTGTGTAAAAAGTGTAACCATGAAGTCCTTGGGGTAAGTCTTTTAATTTTATTTTTCGTTAGATGATAACAGTAAAAGCAAACTCTATAGTTGTTTTGAAAAAGCATGATGGTATTTCTTTTTTTATCATTTAAAGGAAAAATTAGTTGCTTTTAAAAATTTTATTATTAAATAGTTGTATCGAATTTAATCAAATTTTACCTGAAAACATGCGGTTTTACCTATATTAAGAAAAATACCCGAATACCATATACCAGTCTAAGTTTAAGTTGTTACATCGTTTAAGTTGTGAAATAAACTCGAGTGAATTCCCCAACATCCATATAGAAGTTTTGGTGTGTGTGTAGTCCAGAGGGTGCTGCACACATACTGTAGTGACATATATTAGGCAGTAGTTGTTATTACTGGTCTGCTGTGAGAGCGGTGGCGTTGGTTGGTTACTCGAAATATTTATAAAGTTTATGAATTAGTCTGAGATAAAGAAAAATATAATATGGTCGAGGGTACTAATTATGTTTTGAGATTACTGATTGACATTTGTCTCAGTGAACAGTAAACTTCCGTAACGATAAAAACATCATTTTATTGAACTGTTATTAAAAACAGTTTAAGATATGTGGAACCTGAAGCGGTCTCCATTACTTTCAAGACCTCCAGCAGGGCAAGTCTTATTTGACCAATTTTCTTAACACTTCAATATTTTTCTCTCGCATGTTATTAGATGTCTAAACTTGCGATACCCATATTAATGTAATACCTAAAATGAGTCATCTACTGTCAACAACTTATTTAAGTATGCAGTTCCCCTCATTAGCAAATGTTTATCCAGAAAAATAGTAAATAGTTGGTATTAAAATGAAACTTCACATTATAATAGATTTCATCTATGTTTGATATTAATAATTTCATTTATTTGTTTGTTCATTCATTAATTCCTTCGTTCATTCTTTTAAGCAAAATACTACTTGATCTGGACATTTGGGAATGTGTTCCGGTATGCAGACAATGTTTGGCGATGTTTGGCAAATGGAGCAATTGAATCAACTACGCAGAGTACGCTGTGGATGGACAATCTTCAGGCGGGTTCGGCCTGATGCTCCGGACGCTAAGGTGATGCTTTGATAACAGGTATCTTGAACATAATTATTAGATAAGAATATTACATCAGAGCTACTTAGAAACATATCAGACTTTTTGCAAAAAGTAAGTTTTCAGTTTCAAAACTTATAGCAAGCGAAAGCTTGATACTGCGTAGAAAAAACTAACAATTGTTCTGATATAAGAGTTCGGGCACCCGAAATCCTTGCGAGAAGTGTTAAAATTGTTACTTGCTTCAATTGTAATAAACCTGGGCATCGTTTCCATGATTTTAAGGAAACTACTGCCTCTGCACATGCGTTGAATCCTCTATCCAATTCCTCTCAAAATAGTTAACGTTTCTACCAATTTCGTTAAGTCTGTCGACTACATTATATTATCTTATAATTTGGTCATGTAGGAAAAAAAGTGCTTACGCAAACAACTTAACTAACGTAATAAGTATGGCGAAAGATTTTGAAATCCTGATTAGTAATGAGAACTTTGTTTCGGTAATAAGCTAAGTTTGACGAAGTTTTAAGCCATTTTCCTAATATTTTTCAAATAGTGCGTGAAAACATCTCTCAGGTGTCATGGCGTAGGCTCTGACGTCGCGCTTAAGTTGATCTGTCATTGAGTTTAGGCTTAACGCAAAAAGTAAACAAAACATTACGTATTTTGTGTGATAAAAATGAATTCCAAAGTTTATAAGTGGTGTGCGCAAATGCAATCATTGTTATTAAAATTAATTAGGATAAATACTCGTACATTGACTTCGTGATTATCAGATATTAAGTGTTTGCTATAAAAAAAATATATAAATATCTAACTAGTAGGTGCTTTGTTGTTATAGAAATTTACTCGTTTTATGGGATATTCACTAAGCTGCGAGGAAACTAACCTCAAGAATAAACAATGACAAGTTTATTGTAAAACTAACCTATGCAGGTAAATTCAAACAAACTCCTACGAGTTCAAAACGAGTTTCATTATATTAAAGTTGGTATTAGTTATACTAAAGATAAATTCAATATTTAATTACAAGGAGGTTTTCACATTTCTAAACTCAGATGAGCAAAATTGGTTATTTTTTGTGAGAAAATCACCCCACATCAATAAATCAATCCTAGGCAGATTTGAGCTATTGCCTTAACAAAGCTTGGTTACATTATCGTCTTGTTGTGGAATTTAGTGGAGGCGATAAATCATACTTAGACTAATAAAAATCAAATGCGTAATCAGTACTAATCACAACAAAACACATTGATGGTTTGCTTAATCATGACTTTATGCTTTGTTATCGGTGTTTCAGTCGAAATGGCCGGTTGCAGTATAATATTAGAGATTTTCTTTTGATTTATTGAAAATCATATTAATTTGAATATTTCAAATAGAACTAAATAAGTGTTTTAAATCCTTTTAATATGTATTTTCCCCTAAAATCTTTGATTATTCGATACTGTATAATATTTAATTATTCGATGCTTTCGTCACGCCTATTCTATTAGTAAGTAATTTTCTTTTGTAATTGAAAATAAATATTTGTAATTCAATGAATTGCAGTACTACTACACAGGTTCAAGTTAGCAACAAGATTTGTGATTGCTTGTTTTATACAGGCGCTGATTGATCATTGATATAGCAACGTTTCTCTGGTTCAATTCCGGAAAAACGAAAAGCTGTTGAAAAGTTGTTTTTATGGGATTATTTTACAGACGTAGTTGTTGAACTAGAATTTTACGTAGCTGGGGATTAAGAAACTCAATTCGACATTTTTATTAGTTACCTATCAGTGTGAAGGTGCTAAACCTCCATTTTAAACCCTATACTGATATTAATCTTTAGTTTTCAGCTTTAGATATTTTGTGGCAAAAGTGCAATGGAGTTAATTCCTGTAGAAAAACAGGATGGACGAGCGATCTATTCAGGATATAACTTGTTTTGATTAAGGTAAAGCTAACCATTATAAATTAAAACACGTAATAAAATTTAAGATCTGCCCTCGATGGACATGCAGACCTGATGATATTGCAGAATCGTCCGTGTGGGCGTCTGATGTGATAGTTGATGAACCTGAAAAGTAGAACTTAAAGACTAATTTATACAATTTGAATAGTTTTTGGCGTAAGAGTTAATTAGTAATTGTAGTAAGCGTGAAGTTAATGTCAAGTTGTTTTCTTTCTTTATTTCCTTTCCACAATTCCTTCCTTTTGGTATGGCTGGCCACCATGCCTTTCCTTTCCCGGTCTTGGAGGCTAGATCCCAGGATGGGTGATGCCTGATGTGTGTGGCTAGATCCCAGGATGGGTGATGCCTGATGTGTGTGGCTAGATCCCAGGTTGGGTGATGCCTGATATTTGTGTGGCTAGATCCCAGGATGGGTGATGCCTGATATTCATGTGGGTAGATCTCGAGATGGGTTATTATTTGTTTATTTGATAATTTATGTATAAATTAAGCTATATTTACCTTAATTTGTGTAATGATGTGGTGAAACTGTTATTTTAGATTTACAAGTGTGTTATATTGTGGCTAGATCCCGAGATTGGTGATGCCTAATTTATGTATAGTTTATACTGTATTTACTTAAATTTGTGTAATGGAGTAATGGAACTGTTATTTTAGATCTTTCTTTCTTAACGAGTGTGTTACATTATGGATAATTGTATGAATCAGCGCAGAGAGCGCGCTGGATCAGAATGGCCGTGTGGGCGGCGTACCAATGTGTTTATTAATTTAACTAAATTAATAAATTATGATAGTTTAATTGTATTAGTTTTAAGTTAACAGATGTTTAATTAAGTCGGTTAATGTATTGAGGACTTCCGGTTTAAGTTTGATCAAACTTATCTCTTTAAATGACAATTTTGTTTAGTCATATAAATTATAGAAATATAATTATATTTATATGTCTTTCATATTTTTAAGACTGTCGAAGCGTTTATATTAGTTAAACTAACTGTGGTTTATATTATTAGTTAATCAATATTTAATAACAGGTATCAAAACTGTACGCATCGGAAAAGTGTCACGTGAGTCCCCCCTCCTCTTTTTAATAAAACCATCGTGCGATCGTTATAATGAGTCAGTCTTGTTTGTGGTGCGGTGCGGTGCGGACGTGTCGTCCAGTTTTGTTGTTTTCTCTGTAACTTTGTAGTCAGTGAGAGAATATTGTCGTGTTGATTAGTTCATATTTCTTTGTGGTTATAAGTGGCTGTGGAGTCAGCTGGGCATAATGTTGAGTTACTTCATTGGTGCTATAATGTGGTTATGAGTGATGGTGTTGTCAGCGAGAGGTTGGAGATCTTTGTTGTTGAGCAGTCTTGGTGGTTAAATTGTGTTTGGTTAGTTAGCACGGAGGACTGTTCAGTAAACCTCACTGGTTGAAACAGACTGATCCGTGCGTGGTGGGGCGCGGATCCTCGCCGTGAGTAGGTTAGGTTCGAACTCTAGCCGCGACATATGGAATCTGATGAACGTGGCGCGGGTGCAGCGCCGATATATACCATAGAACTCTAACAACGCCAAAAAAATGGTTCCACGAAATAGGAACCAAGGTGGGCGGGGCGTAAAATAGAAACCTCACTTCGCCTCAGTTCGCCGTGGCGTTGCGAGTTCAACGGTTGTACTTGTACCTAACGCATAAGTGTCAATTGTACGTATCATCGAGTAATTTCGCAAGTTTCATAAGCAAAAATAGGCCATCGTGTGTCGTAAAGTAGTGTAGAAATCACACAGATATGAAGAACAGCGGAATTACCTTTCTTTCCTTTGCCGAGACTACGTAGTACTTATATTAATTCTGTGCTGAGACTTCAAACGCCAAGCGGCCGGGCCGTTTGTTTGAGCGGTAGCCGGCTGCCGCGGTGTGTTGTCCCCGCCCCGTGACCTTGACGCGCCCAATCGTGTACTTGCTTTTTCTATGAGAATGTGTGAGTGTCTTGTTGTATTTAAGTACATTTGTTTGCGTAAATGGAACCAAGATTAGAGCGTTCGTTGTATGAGAGTTACACTTCCATATTTATTTATAATTCAATGATCGAGAGTTGTGGTGTGGCCTGTGGTGTGGCCCTAGAATAGCACCAACCCATCTCTTCCCGTGGGTGTCGTAAGAGGCGACTAAGGGATCTAAAACACCGGAGGATGGGCAGCAGCATCTTTCCGCGTACTATGACATCACACTGCGATCGCCAACCCGCCTGCCAAGCGTGGCGATTACGGCAAAACCCCCCTATGGTTGTTACACCCATAACACGGCCCCTAGTCCCCTGCGGCCCCGCTATCCCGGACTCTGGTAGCGGTCACGGTAACGGCGGGGCAGGGGGTGCTAAGAATCCCCGGCAGATGCCAGGCTACCAACCCCGACGACCTTTGGCCCTGGCAACTTATAACACGTGCACACTGCGGACCGACGAGAAGCTCGCTGAACTGGAGGAAGAATTGAGCAGGTTACGATGGGATATTGTAGGATTATGTGAAGTCCGAAGAGAGGGGGAGGACACCATGATCCTCAAGTCCGGAAACCTGCTCTATTTCCGGGAGGGCGACCAACTGTCCCAGGGTGGTGTCGGGTTTATCGTCCACAGGTCCCTCGTCAACAACGTGGTCCAGGTCGAGAGTGTTTCGGCGAGGGTAGCGTACCTTGTACTCAGAATTACCAAACGGTATTCGTTGAAGGTAATACAAGTATACGCACCGCCCTCATATCGCTCCGACGACGAGGTAGAGACTATGTATGAGGATATTTCTAGAGCCATACATAGCTCCCAGGCCCACTATACCGTTGTGATGGGGGACTTTAACGCGAAACTGGGCAAACGAAGCGATGATGAGCTGAGGGTGGGGAATTTTGGATATGGAAGGAGGAATGCACGTGGTCATCTGCTGGCCGGCTTTATGGAGAAGGAGGGCCTCTTTATGATGAACTCCTTCTTCAAAAAGCCAAAACAGCGAAAGTGGACATGGTTGCATCCTAATGGCGTTACAAAAAATGAGATTGACTTCATCTTGTCGACGAAGAGGCACATATTCAATGATGTCTCTGTGATCAATGCCGTAAAAACAGGAAGCGATCACCGATTGGTAAGAGGCACATTGAATCTTAGAATAAAACTCGAAAGGTGTCGACTGATGAAGTCTACGCTCCGACCAGCGCTTATCCAGCTCCAAAACCCCGAGAGCTTTCAGCTCGAATTGCAGAATCGCTTCGAATGCCTGGGAGAATGCGAAAATCTGGACGATTATAATGACAGGTTTGTGCAAATTGTCCAAACAGCTGGGTCTAAGGCTTTCAAAACCCGCCGTTCAAAAGGAACCAAAAAGATCTCGGACCTCACCAACAAACTCATGGAAGAAAGACGAAACTTGGTTCTGCAGTCCTCTGACGATGCTGCTCAGTATCGACGTCTAAACAGACAGATCTCCAAGTCCTTAACTCGTGATTTACGCCAATTCAATACTGACCGTATTGAAGAGGCGATCAAGCGAAATAAGGGCTCAAAAGTGTTTGCAAGGGATTTGTCTGTTGGTCAAAGCCAACTGACCAAGCTGAAGACTGAGGATGGCAGAATCATTTCGTCGAAGCCAGAGCTGTTGGAAGAGGTTGAGAAGTTCTACGGACAATTATACACCAGCATACGCACACCTGTCAGTAATCTGGCCAAAGATCCAAGAGCCAGATTGACCCGACACTACACCGAAGATATCCCGGACGTCAGCCTTTATGAGATTAGAATGGCTCTCAAACAGTTAAAAAACAATAAGGCACCGGGTGATGATGGAATCACGGCTGAGCTTCTGAAAGCAGGTGGAACGCCGGTATTAAGAGCTCTTCAGAAGCTATTTGATTCCGTCATACTCGAGGGACAAACGCCTACGGCATGGCACAGAAGTGTGGTGGTACTTTTCTTCAAAAAAGGTGACAAAACCCTATTGAAGAATTATAGGCCTATCTCACTTCTGAGCCATGTCTACAAACTGTTTTCGAGAGTCATTACGAATCGTCTCGCTCGCAGGTTTGACGACTTCCAGCCTCCCGAACAAGCCGGTTTCCGAAAAGGCTTTAGTACCGTAGACCACATACATACGCTGCGGCAGATTATACAGAAGACTGAGGAGTATAATCAGCCATTATGCTTGGCGTTTGTGGACTACGAGAAAGCCTTCGATTCGATCGAGACCTGGGCTGTGCTACAGTCTCTCCAACGGTGCCAAATTGACTATCGATATATCGAAGCGCTGAAGTGTTTGTACGAAAACGCCACCATGTCGGTCCGTCTCCAGGATCAAGGCTCCAAACCTATCCAGTTGCAGCGAGGGGTGAGACAGGGAGACGTGATATCTCCGAAACTGTTCACCGCCGCCCTGGAAGATGTTTTCAAGCTTCTGGACTGGAGCGGACTCGGCATCAATATCAACGGCGAGTACCTCACTCACCTTCGATTCGCTGACGATATCGTAGTCATGGCTGAGACCTTGGAAGACCTAGGCACAATGCTCGATGGCCTCTGTAGAGCCTCTCAACAAGTGGGTCTAAAAATGAACATGGACAAGACGAAAATTATGTTTAATATCCGTGTCGCACCCACTCCTCTGAAGGTTGGAGACTCTACACTCGAAGTTGTTGACAATTATCTATACTTGGGACAAACAGTTCAGTTGGGTAAGTCCAACTACTTTGAGAAAGAGGTCAACCGTCGAATCCAACTCGGCTGGGCAGCGTTCGGGAAGCTTCGCGATATCTTCTCGTCCAAAATACCGCAGTGTCTCAAGACTAAGGTCTTTGACCAGTGTGTGTTGCCAGTAATGACATACGGAACAGAGACGTGGTCGCTTACTATGGGCCTCATAAGAAGGCTCAAGGTCACTCAAAGGGCGATGGAGCGCGCGATGCTCGGAGTTTCTCTGCGTGATCGAATCAGAAATGAGGAGATCCGTAGGAGAACTAAAGTAACCGACATAGCCCGCAGAATCGCGAAACTTAAGTGGCAGTGGGCGGGGCACATAGCTCGTAGAACAGATAGCCGTTGGGGCAGAAAAGTTCTCGAGTGGCGACCACGAACCGGAAAACGTAGTGTTGGCAGGCCTCCCACTCGGTGGACCGACGACCTGGTGAAGGTCGCGGGATGCACATGGATGCGGGCAGCGCAGGACCGGTCGTTATGGAAATCCTTGGGGGAGGCCTTTGTCCAGCAGTGGACGTCTTTCGGCTGAGAGAGAGATCGAGAGTATTTTTTTCAGACCGCTTGCCGCTATGTCGCATGTACGAATTATCTTTTTGACATTTTATTTTATAAATTACTTGTATTTAGTCTAATATTTACTATGATTGATATGAAATTGTATCTAAAGTAGTGACGTTGTAAATTATTGACTTTTTAAATTTTGTATGTCTTATGGCGGGACCTAGAGGAACTCACTTAACACCTCTCTATGTAAACCTATATTCACAAAATAAATGATTTGAAAAATATTGAAATTCGAATCGATGATGTTGAAATGTGAGTGAACTAATTTATTTCTTGATGCTTTGAAAAATACTGAAATTCGCATCGATGATGTTGAAACGTGAGTGAACTTATTTATTTCTTGATGCTTTGAAAAATACTGAAATTCGAATCGATGATGTTGAAATGTGAGGGAACTAATTTATTTCTTGATGCTTTGAAAAATACCGAAATTCGAATCGATGATGTTGAAATGTGAGGGAACTAATTTCTTTCTTGATGCTAAAATTATATAAAAATAATTTTACTTACTTAAACACCTGTATATCTACATCATAGAGCTAGAAAAAAGTATTTTTTTTCTCTATAGGCAGGGACTGGATACCGATATTTTCAAAATATCGATATTTTGAGGAAAATATCGGTAACGGAATCGATAACTGACGTAAATACCAATATTTGTATCGCTATTATGGTGAACTGGTATAAAAGTATCGATAATTTTATCGATACCTAGTACTGATACCTAGGCTGCGAGGCGACGTTGCTAGATCGTGCACGTCACGTGTACCGCGGCCACCGCCGCCGGCTGGCGCCGAGCGCGGGACTGCACGGTGTGGCAACAACGCGCGCAAGCGAGTCGCTCGCATGAGTATTCATTTATTTGATGTTTTGTTGTAGTTCTCGCGCGACCACCTACTTTTGTATGTTGTGAAAAAATTGTGCAAAATAAATAAGACTACTTTAATACGAGTATAAGAATAAATGACAAGTGTGAATTAGAAATAGAGGGTAATAATACTGACAAAGGATATAAAATTAATTTTAATGAATATGCGAAGAGAATTTCATATAGCTTTTGCCCGCGGCTTCGTCCGCGTGAATTTCACACGGGAATAGTGCTTTTTCTCTTGATGTAAGGTACACTATGTCCTTCTCCGTACTTCTAACTATGAGTATGCGCAGAGATAGATAAATTTTTAATCGGATATTTTTACTCGAATAATCATACGAATAAAATTTTATCCGTGGAAATTCATCCGCAGATAATTTATATACGAATAAATCATCCGCGGATAAATTGGCCACGAATAAATTATCCGTGATATTATCCGTCATTTGAATCCATACTAATACTATAAATGCGAAAGTTTGGATGTGAGTTTGTGAGTCTGTGAGTTTGTTTGTTACTCAATCACGCAAAATATACTGGACGGATTTCGATTAAATTTGGTATACGGGTAGAAAAATACCGGGAATAGCACATAGGGTACTTTTTATCCCGAAATTCCCAAGGGAGCGAAGCCCTGGGGCGTGGCTAGTAACGAATAAATTACGACATCATTTTCATACAATCATTTTAGGTAAGTAATGCTTGTTTGTTTTTAATGTAAAACATCTGTCGTCTCGCTTCTGACAATCTATAGGAGTGATTTTGTAGTGTTAAACTTAATCTTAGGGAAGCGCCCTCCGTTTGATTACTTAGACCAAAACGGTCGCTCAAATGGCAAATGTTTTACATCACGATGTGGATAACAAAAACCGGCGCTTCCATAAGATCAATTTTGACACTACGAAATCACTCCTACAGATTGTCAAAGCGAGAGGACAGGTGTTTTACATCAACAAATGACCAAGCCTTATTTAACCAAAACGATTGTATGAAAAGGTTGACGTAATTTATTCGTTATTCAAATGACGGATAATATCACGGATAATTTAATCGTGTCCAATTTACCCGCGGATGAATTTTCACGAATAAAAATTTATTCGGATAATTGCTGCAATAAAAAATTCTTCGAATAATGCCCATCTCTGAGTATGCGTAATTTCAGGAAGATTGGTTTAGTAGATAAAGCGTGTAACAAACAAACAAACAAATAAATAAACAAACTCAATTTCGCATTTATAATACGGGTACTAATTAAACAGGCTTCTTTTTAATAGCATTATTCTTTATATATTGCTTTCTAAATTACTAAGTCAGCCACAAATGACGAGCATCTGGATAAATCTATCTTATAGTTATCTTCCAGTAAACCACTCTAATAATAACTCAGCACGGTGATTATTTTTTAGCATCTAAATTTTTAACATGCATTCAAGCAATAAACTTCTATATTATTGATATATGGCAAGAAATAGTAATTCTATTAGCTTCTAATTTTATAACTCATATACATGAATCGAATGGTACTATACGTTACTGTTTCTACATCACCCAGTTGGTTGACTGGTAGAGAAGGCCCTAGGCTTTAAGTTCGCCTTTTACTTTTTTGTAATAAAGTTAAAAATAAATAAATGAAAATAAATGGCCCTCTCTGATTGATGCAAATGGCCGGTCGCTGTCATCCGGCGCACTTGCACTGAATCGTGCGGTGGCCATTTTCACGATAAAAGAATATCTATAAGTACATATAATAAAACAGTAAAAATATTTTGTCTGTACATTTAGTATTTTTGACTGAAATGGAAAGAGGGACACTTAAAAAGAATAATAGATAGGAATTTTTTTTTTTTTTAATTTCTTGTTTGTCTGTCTGACTGTCTGTATGTACGCGTTTCACGCAAAATCTACAGGACGGATATGAATGAAACTTTTTTGTTGTATAGCTATTAATAATAATAACAATAACCTGATGAAGATCCTTAACAGAACAGCTAAACTATAAGAAATATGGAAATGGTACTTTTGCAAAAGTTTATCAATCTGACGAGCATTTTCTGTTGACTTATAAAAATCTGGATCATCTGATGAAGATTTCCAAGAGACCAGCTACTCTATAAAATAAAGGGAAATGGGACCTTAGCAAAAGTCGTTCAATCCGATGAGCATTTTCTACTGGCGTATAAATAGACAGGACACGGGATAGGACAAAGAGGGACTCGGGGTGGGAGTGGCGGTACACGGGAAATTGTAGATAACGAGTAAATGAACATCGTTTATTGAAAGAAATATCACTTTTGATTCATTTTATTACCGCGACTGTAATACGAGTACCTAATATATTTCCGCCGGACACTGGATAACCAAATGGATGAAATTTTGAGTACTGGACTGGAGTTAAGATTACTACAGTTTGGAACACAAAAAGATTTTTCATCTAAGCGAAACTCACGCGGGCGATGCCGCGGGCAACAGCTAGTATGATCTATTATTTCACACGCTGAGATAATAATATATGATGTTGTAAATTTAAGTTTCAATTTGATTATTTTGAGGAGCTGGTTTTGAAGCTGTAAAATGTAAAATGGTGATAAGTTGTAAAATCTGTGGCTGAATTAGTAAATTACGTGGCAATTTACAAATTAGAAAGACAAGTTAAAATAATCGTTGATCTTTAATTGACGCTTACTTTAAAATATTTAATGGGCGTTGTAAAAAAGATGAATTAGTATATTGCATTTCCCCGTTGCTTAGGTATAAAAAGAGAAGTTCGATCACGAGGCCAAATAAAAATTCTGTGGCTGGACTTATTATTTCTCTTATAATATTAGTTAGGAATGAATGAATGAATGAATGAAATATTTTATTTGCTGAATATGGGTACAAATAAGATCTTAAATTAATACTTATTAATTAGGATTAGGATTACATCATTTGGATGAAGATAAAAGAGAAGAAATTGAGTCGTTAATTAATGAATATACATCAGTTTTTGCTAAAGATAAATATGATATAGGAACTGTGATCGGACACGAAGCTAGAATAGATTTATTCGTAGACAGATATTGCAAGTAAAAGAACTTACAGATGAATGGTAGAAGCTAAAAAATAAATAGAACAACAAATAGCAAAACTATTAGATAAAGTTGATAGAAGAATCTTATAGTCCATTTGCAGCACCTGTAACTTGGGCATTTAAAAAGGACAACATAAAGTCGAGATTGTGTATAGATTTCAGTGATTTAAATAAAATAGTAGTACCGCAAGCTCAACCTTTTCCATTGAATAATGTAATGGCTAAAACCAGGAATTGTAATTTTTTTTCAACGTTGGACATAAATTCTGCATTTTGGTATATACCCTTGAGAATAGAAGATAGGAAAAAGACAGGATTCGTTACAAAGGAAGGACATTTTCAATGAAAGTGACTGCCATTCATTTGGATAAAAAACTTCTCCAGAAAATTTTCAAACAATTTTGATTAATATATTAAGAGAGTTTGAATTAACGGATTTTGCAGTAGATTACATAGATGATTATATATTTTTTTCTAAAATATTTGATGAACATATTGATCATTTGAATCAATTATTAGAAGCTATCAGAAAATAACGATTTAGATTAAAATTTACAAAATGGACCTTTGGATCATATTCAGTAAAATATTTAGGACATAATATATTTCAAAATAATAGCGTTAGACCATTAAAAGATAATTTGGTTTCCATAAATAACTTTCCTGTTCTGAAAACTCAACAAATGTGCGACAATTTCTGGGAAAAATAAATGTTTACCATGAATATACATAGGGCGCACTGTAAGTTTCCGGAACATAAACAATATTTAAAAATTTATTGCAACATTTGAAAATAGAACTCTTTGGTTGTAGAATGCAGTTTGTTTCATCTGACTGTCTTTTGTTTTTACCTTGTGGCGCCATTTAAAAAATTGTGTGTCTGCATCAACATGGATTTAACTCGGGAAAATTTTCGTAGTATGATTTTCTACGATTTTAAGTGTAATTTGACAGCTCAACAGAGCATCGCTCGGCTTGAAACAGCTTTTGGCAATGAAGCACCATGCAAGACAACTGTTTATAGCTGGTTTGCAGAATTCAAGCGTGGTCGTATCAATCTCAGTGACGAATCTCGCGATGGTCGGCCGTCCACCGCTGTGACCAACAAAAACATCAATGCTGTGCGCCGTATGATTGAAACAGACAGGCATGTGACCTACCATGAAATTCGCGCATCCTTAGAAATAGGCATGAGTCAAATACAATTAATCCTACACAAACATTTGGCATCATATTTGAGATCGCACACAACTTGATCGAGGCTCAAAAAACGGACCGCGTCACTTGGTGCAGTGCCATGCTTACCAGATTCAACGAAGGTGCGTCAAATTTGGTGTGGGACATAGTAACAGGTGACGAAACATGGATTTATTGCTACGATCCCAAAACAAAGCAGCAATCGAGCGTATGGGTCTTTCAAGATGAGCCGAAACCAACCAAAGTGGCGCGCGTGAAAAGTGCATCTAAGCGGATGATTGCTTCTTTTTTTAATAAAACTGGACACGTGGCTACTGTTGCTTTAGAGAATCGTCGTACAGTGAATAGTGACTGGTACACGACCATTTGTTTGCCGGAAGTTATTGACGAACTCCGTAAAAATAACCGTAAACGCTTATCATCCTGCACCACGACAATGCTAGTTCTCACACGGCCAGACAGACAAACGACTTTTTGAAGGCGAAAAATGTAGAACTCATGAGTCATCCTGCATACAGTCCCGGCCTGGCACCTTGTGACTTTTTTCTGTTCCCAAAAATTAAGAACCAATTACGCGGTCAACGATTTTCATCACCAGAAGAGGCTGTCGAGGAGTATGAAAAACACGTTTCAGAGGTCACCACAGAAGAGTGGCACAAAAGTTTTCAAAACTGGTTTCATCGAATGAAAAAGTGCATAGACGCCAAGGGAGATCATTTTGAAAAACAATAAATTAATTTTGTACCTTTAATAGTATTTTTTCATATTCATTCCGGAAACTTATAGTGCGCCCCACGTATTCCAAGAAGTTCTATTATATTAGACTCATTGAATAATTTGCTCAGAATGAAACAGAAATTTATTTGGACTGATGAATATCAAAAATCTTTAGAAACTGTAAAAAATCTCTTATGTTCTCAACGAATTTTAGAAGTTTTTGATCAAGATTTGCCATTTAACGTATATACTGATGCGTACATAGAAGGAATTGGTGCAATTTTGAAACCGGTACAGCCTCATGGTAAAGAAAAACCTGTAGCTTATTTTTCAAAAAAGTTGAACACTGCTTAGAAAAAGAAGAAGGCTATTTATTTAGAATCTTTAGCCATTAGAGAAGCCGGTTCCGGCTAACAACACACGTGAGTATCCGTATTCAGACTATTTCTCACATTAATTTTAATCAAATTATTAAAAAGCCGTGAGATATTGGCTGATAGGTAAATCATTTACGATTTATACAGACCTTTGGAAAATATGAATTTAAAATCAAAAACTGACGAAAAACTAGGAGATGTATCATGCTATTTATCAAAGTATGACTTTAATATAAAATATGCACCTGGAAAAAAAAATTAGAGGCTGATTGTCTCAGTAGAAATTTAGTATTAAGTCAGATGAAATCGCAGATGAGCAATTAAAAATTATGATTTTCATTAATTTACAAGATATTTCTTTGAATCAAGTAAAAAACGACGAAGTTCAAAATAATAAAAACAAGTTTATACTTTTAACACTAAATACTAAAATAGTACAACTTAAAAAGAAACTAAAACTTAATTAAAAAAAAAAAAAAAAACTTAATAAATTACAACTATAGGTAGAAAATATCCCGCAGATCATTGCACCGCGGGAGCGTGCCCAGGAGGCTGGCAGCATTGCCACGCTGGATGGCAATGCTTATTCTTTGAGAAAAGAACTCACCAGCCCTCTGGTCACACGACACCTCGATCAGCTTTTTGCTCAAAAAACTAAAAAGTTTATGAGCAGAGGGACCCCACGGGCCTAATGTTTCCACACCAAAAGGCTCAAATATGTATGCCTCACCTAGGCATGCATATTTGCGCCGTTTGAGCGACTCGGCCGCAGCCGCCGCCGCCCCAGCCTTGACACTGGTGCCGTGGAGGTGGGAAGATGCCAAGGTGTCGACACATGTAGCGTCCCACACCAAGGGTCTCCCCAGTCTCCAGGGCACAAGGGTCATACCATCCGGTCTCCTGCCATCATCCCGAGCCAGTCCGTTTGGTTCCAAAACCGCTGGCATCTGAATAGTGACAAGAGCACGGTGCAGTATATTATTGAGGCTGGCATGACGTGCTATGCGGCCGGCACTTCTGGAACAGGAAAGCCCGTGGTGCCCAAACTGATCGACGGAGTCACCGCAAAGGCAATGATGCGGGGCATTTGTCTTAAGCTCCTACACGGAGACATGTCACCGCACGAAAAGAGTTATCATCCAGAAATGTGCCTAAACTAAAGGAAGGCAGAGCCCGTAGCCATAAACCAGACTCCCATTCAGCCGAAGCAAGGAGGCGAGCACGATTTACAGAGTTGCTGGCAGAAGATTGAAGCAAGTTACTCTGTACAACTCTGCAAAGCGGCTCGTCCCATTGTCTCTGGGAAGCAGGATTATCTGGTAATTTGGAATTTTGGCATATGTCTAACCATGCGGACTTTGCCTCCGCCAAGTGTGGGATAACGGGAGACGATATTTTTTAAAATTTTTATCATAAGATTATATACACTATGGACGGAGGACAAATAGGCAGGTAGAGCAATGCTAGAAATTTTTCGAATTCCGAGTCCTCCTAGTCTGATAGGCAAGGAGGCTTGTTCCCAAATAAGTTCCTGATTGAAATCAATATTAAAAACCGAAGTGATTGTGTCTTTGACAATATTGTCTAATTTTGAAAGGAGATCCGGGTATTTCCATAAGAAGCTACAACGAAGGTTATAGGTAAAATTAGGAACGAAAAGGCAATTTTTAATTATAATATAAGCAAAATGAGTGTGTAAGTCATTAAGACGGCCAGAGGCAAAAATAAATTTTTGAATTTTCTCATCAACGAAATTAGGAAAAGACTCTTCGAAAATTGGAGACCCAAGGAGGCGTAGTGAAGATTTGTCAACAATTTTAATATTAGGTGCCAAATTATTAAACTTTGATAAAAATTTCACTTTATCCAAAAAGGGCATATGCTCGTCAATATATAACTCGCATTTGGAAAAATTCAAATTTAAGCCGATCGTTTGAAACTCCTTTATAATACTTTCTAAATCTACTAAAACTTGGGATGCGTCGCCTCCGAGTGACCCATCATCAAGGTACCAAACATTAAATTTTGAATTTAATTTTTCAATGATTGGGTGGATAGCAAGACTGAAAACAACCGGACCTAAAGGATCGCCCTGCTGACACCCTACCTCTGAAGAAAGAGTATGATCTTGATAAACCAATTTGGAATTTTGACTATAGCATTGCCATATAAAATTATAAATAAAAGGAATTTTCTCTTTAACTTGTGTCAGCATAGCTCCTCTGTCAACCGAATTGAAAGCATTTTTAATGTCCACCTTCAACAAAACTTCACCTTTCTGAGTAGAAAGGTGAGTTCGCAAAGAATGGACGGCGGCTTCACAACCACCCTTGGAACCAAATCCTAATTGAATGGGTTGGAAGTAATCCTCAAGGGCGGCTGCTACAGCCCTGCAACAGATTTTGGCTGTTAGGCGGCGGATGGTCATGCCTACAGCAATGGGTCTTATGCCGCCGTCCTTCTTTTTGAGGGCGCACAGATTAGCCCCGTAAATTACAGGAGTTACCTCCTGGTTTACCCTACCCGACAGCAATAGGTTAACCAGGGCCGTGAGATCCCTCAAAAGCGACTCCCCGGCTTGACCGCTGTTACCACATAATAAATCTTTTAAATGCTGAGGCGTCAAACCATCAAGGCCGCCGGCAGAACCACTTCTGAAAGACATCACGGCTCTGTGTACTTCTTCCTCAGTTGCCTGAAGAGCCCCAACCATGCTATCGGGTGGGTCCGGAAGGGCTAGATCTGCGGCTGAAGGTGGATGCTTCTCACGAAGGGCTGAAAGGGTCTCCGGTGAATTAGGTGCAACTGCATCATCCGAAAACAGTAATCTAGCTGCACCTTTAATGTCACCTTCACAAATTTTAGACTCTACGTATTTTGTTGTTTTATTGTAATTGATATTTCTTTGTGCCGAAATTGAATGATGGTCGAGTAATTTGGAACTATTAAAATTATTGCAATTAAACTTAATTTTGGTTGTTAAATTTTGATTACCTGAAGGTGATACATGTAGAGTTCTAAAAGCGAAAGTGAGTAGGTGCTCCCAAGCCAGAATTGAATTTTCACTGACTGTTTTTTATGGCTGATGATAAAGCTTGGGAAACTGATAAGCGAGCACCTTTAGGTATTCTCTTGACTATTGGTAAGGTTCTTTTTAATTGTGAAAGATGCTGATGTAATGGATGGATGTTAGTATTACTGGGATGGGATGCACTTGAATAAACAGGATGAGATGAAGTTAAAGGATGAGATGCACTTGAAGAGACTGGTTGGGAATGCAGTAAAGTGTCACGTGTGTTATGAATTTTTCCAATGTGTATGTTTAAACCTTTTAAACCTTTAAAAGATCTAGGCTGGGAGCATTGAGTACACCAGACTCTGTCATCGGACGATACAGTTTGGTTGGACTTATTATTTCCAGGTGAAACTCTCTCGCGAAGCGACATAAAAAAATAAAATAATCTAGTAAAAACTTAAAAATTACTTAAAAATATATTTATATAAGTATATTAATACGTAAAAAAAAAGGAATCACTTCACACAAATGTATTTTTCTACATAGAACTTCACTTTCTTTTCATTTCGAATATGTAAAAGAATAATATAAGAAATACATATGTGTCGCTACACGCTCTTGAATTTACGTGTTTCGTCTTACTATCTGGGGTCCCTGGTCTGGAAGTACTTTGTACTTACCCCAATGCCTTCCTCACCCTCATCGGGTATTCTGAAGATTCTGTTTTTCGTCTTGTTTTTTCATTAATTATGCCAAAAAAATGTAGTCTTTTTGTGTTCTTTTTCGGTCTTGACTTTTCAAATAAAATAAAATAAATGTAATAAAATAGTTTATACTTATATTTGAAAAAGGTGGAAACAAACGAGAAAATAATAATATCTGAAGAGTTCAATTTGAGACTTTTAAAAAAGATACATTAAAATATATGTCATATAATCAATTTAGTGGAAAATTTGACCATAAATATCAGGAAGATCTGTAGGAATCTGATGTGAGATTTGTATCCTAATTCTAATATCCTAATTCTTATTCTTATAATATTATAAATGCGAAAGATTGGATGTGAGTTTGTGAGGATATTTGTTACTCAATCACGCAAAATCTACTAGATGGATTTCGATGAAATTTGATATACGGGTAGAAAAATACCGAGAATAGCACATAGGGTACTTTTTATGTCAAAATTCCCACGGAAGCGAAGCCCCGGGGCGTGGCTAGTCAAAAATAAATCAAGAGGACAAAACTTTGAAAGTATGTCTCATTTAGGTCCAGTAAACAGACCTTTTGAGATAATGTTCATAGACACAATTAGTAGTTTTGGAGGCTCAAGATCTACAAAAAAATATTTACATCTATTAGTAGATCATTTTACTAGAGATGCTTTTATTCTAACGTCGAAAACACAGACTGCTAACGATTTTATAAAACTTGTCTTAAGAATAACAGATGCAGATAATATTGGTATAGTACTTACTGATAGAATTAATTCTTTAAGAGACGAGGGAATTCCTCTGATATTTACAACAGTAAATTCACTATTTTCAAATGGTCTTAATGAAAGGTTGAATCAAACATTAGTCAACATTAGATGTAGAATAAATGAAATTAAAACAAAAAGAGCTTGGGCAACTAAAGCACAAGAATGTGTAAATAAATACAACGAAACTATTCACACAGTTACCGAAGTTTCACCGGATTATCTTCTATATGGTGAAGATTTTACATTATTACCTAAGGAGTAGAAGGAAAAAAAATCTATAATAATTTGTTGGAAGATAGACAGATTGCGTTAAAGAACACTTTAAAATCACATGATTAAAACAAAAAACTCTTCGACAAAAACAGGCAAAAGTATGATTTTGAAGTTGACGATATGGTTTATGTGGAAAACGGAAACAGAGTCTAATCTTTTTCATATTACAAAACTAATTCCAGTATTAAATGAATAATGAGTAAGGAATGGATGTGTGTATAAGTAAGATTTCGTATAGAGAATCTCCATCGCCATACAGCGCGACAACGCCGCCAGTATAATGGGAACTTTTGAGCCAGGTACGATGCGGGGTGACCTATTAGACAATTTTTTTTTTAACGAAGCATGTTGCTGATACTTTTCTGTAGACTTTTTGACGAATAATGTTGCGGATATTTTTCTGTAGTCTTTTTGACGAAGCGTGTTGCGATTATTGTTTTAATTTCTAATTACATATATTTACGATATTGAAATTTTATTTACATTTCCAGAAAACGACGTACACAGATACAGTAAAAACTAAAAACAAAGGCACGAAAGCACACCCATATATATTTACCCATAGGTATTTCAGTATCGGTATCAATACTGATAATTTTGGAACTGAAATAAAATATCGGTACCAAGTATCGATATATCGATACCAAAATATCGGTACCAAGTATCGATATATCGATACCAAAATATCACTACCTGTATCGATATTTCGATATCGATATTTCAAAAATATCGGTATTCCAGTCCCTGTCTATAGGTACATAGAAAAAAAAATAGACAAATAAATGATTTGATTTTCCGTGACATAAATTTAAAAAAAAAATAGTTCCAGATGACTTCATAGATGGCGCTTAGTGAAGGCGAGAGAAAAAGTTACATACAAAAAGCTAAAAATTCACGGGATTGGCATTTAAAAAAATTAAACGTAGTAAAAAAAAAAACAACTAAAAAGTATCAATATTGTGATTTGTGCATCTGTCAAACTGTTATGTGATTTTTTTTTCTGCCTGTGGTTGACAAGAAAAAGCGCACCATATAGGTTCAGCCAATATCACGACTCGGCTTTCATAAAACGCTATCTGTTGAGACTTTTTTTATACTGATTTTTTTTCTTAATTTAGCTGTCAGAAAAATCGCTCATTATAAAAAATTATAGACATAGAAAAAAATATGAATTTTTTATTGTATGTCTATGATTTACATAGGTACACGTTTTTAAGTTTGCGGAAGAGACTTTCGTTAATTGTATTTGTATGATCATTTCTGTACATTCAATAAGCTCTTTCGGATCGGGGTCGACGCGTTCGGGCCGAAACCTAAACTCCCGTATGACAGGTGTCATCAGGGTCAAGCCCATGAAGTTCCGAATTTTTTGATTTTTAAATCTATGCGCGGAAATGTAGTACTTGAACTTCCGGCTTGCCCATTTAGAGAGTTCCATTGCATCCGGCTACAATAAATCGATCGTGAAAATATAAAAAAATCGCGATACATCGTTTAATTTTTCGATTTATTTATTAAGGTTTGTTATTGATGTTTAAATGCTGAATATAACAATTATTGCACTTTAGAATTTAAAAAAAATAACAATAAAGCAATACAAAAAAATTAGAAAGAGGGACAATAATTCGCGCAATTGTATCGAATCGTGACATCAGAGTAGATAATATGAATTTATTAATCCATGTTAGTGACTATGACAGCTACTTTGATGGTTCAGACTTCTGATTAATAAAAATAATTATTTTATTTGGATTTTTTTTTTTACGTAAAATCAAATAATCGAAGCGACTCGTGTTTAGGTACATCACTATTATTGCCAAACTGACATACGTCATACGGGAGTTTAGGTTTCGGCCCGATTATAGTTAGCTTGATTCGGTCACCGCAGCAAATATTGGCTGTACCCTGGATTTGGTTTAGAATTGACATGACAAATTTGTACGTCTCTTTTAATGTGTACTCGTTGCGCCTCGGGGTTTCGCTCCTGTAAGAAATCCCAAAAATGTAATATAAAGTATCATATTTCATCAAAATCCGTCCAACTAATTTCTTCTAATTCTGTAACAATCGTACTCAGACACAAATGTAGGATAGCCGGGAGTATTGTAACAAAAATTATATGAAATAGGTATTAAAAATGTTATCGGTATCTCTGAAAATCTCAATACTTTCCCACATCTCAGAAGTAAAATCTAGTTAACGTGAGTTTACTCACGAATAAATAATAATATGGTCTTAAGCAATGATCAATCACTAAACTAATATTAATATTCATTGTATTTATGGGAAATAAATAATAAATCATACTTACATCTCAACAGCGTTTTATTCACCAGCTTTCTGAGGGCTGGTCGATTTTACAAATTGGCGGTAAACATTCCGAAGTCATAACAATTACTTGAATAATATTATTACTATGCGATCAGCCCGTATTTATAGCTAATAATTAATATATTATTATCTTATTTATTTATGTATAATTACAATATTTATTTATTGTTTCTAACAGTCGGCCGTCCTGAATATATGGCGCGTCCTCGGGCCACAATAGTAAACAGGAAAATTCAAAGTAATAACAATTTTACAAGCTAAATATCTAGATAGCTTATTATTACAATACAATAGACTTTAGTATATAAATCTTTGGAAAATATAAATATAAATATTTTCGAGTGGGTACTTATACTTTTACATTAATTACTTTACTTACAGTCTTAGACCTTATAAACTGCTTACTCTTTTGATCTAACTAGAAACTAACTTAGGATTCAAGGCAAGTACGTATCTTGAATAAATAGGTACATAGTTATTCATTGTGATAAAAATCATTTTACATATACATTAGCAATCGATTCCAAAAGTTTTTAATTTATTTTAACAATAATTATGTTTCATGTAATCAATTCCAAAAGGTATGCATTAATTTTAACTATTGTCATTAAACTATTATTATGTTTGCAACAAGCCTCATATCTTGAATACTAATAGCAACAAGCCTAATATCTTGAATACCATTTGCAACAAGCCTCATATCTTAAATACCATTTGCAACAAGCCTAACATCTTGAATACCATTCTTGAATCCTGTGGCAACAAGCCTAATATCTTGAATACAAATGGCAAAAAGCCTCATATCTTAAATACAAATGGCAACAAGCCTAATATCTTGAATACATACTATTAGCAACAAGCCTAATATCTTGAATGCCAGTTTTCATGTACGATAGCAACCAGCCTCATATCTTAAATACCGTTTGGCAATAAGTCTAATATCTGGAATACTTTTATATTTATGTTATTCTGCTCATTTATTTTGTGTCTCTTTTTATATGTAAAGATTTCCTTAAATAGCAACTAGCCTCATATTTTAAATACCATTAGTGCATTAAGCCTCAAATCTGATTTTTTTTTATTTTATTTTATTTTATTTATAATACATTAGAATAATTCAATCAATAACTCAAATACATTAGAATGATTCAATTAATAACTCATTACATTAAAATAGACATTGTTTCATTTTATATTATATACAAGTGTTAAACAATTAGCAACCGGCCTCATATCTATTTTATATTTCATTAAAACAATTATCTAATCGTTTATACACAACTGCTGCATAAACGTTTCTTATTTTCAACTATGCGTAATTAAATATCTAATAAACAAGATGTTTAATCGGTATCGTTGGACTCACTAGAGGACTCATTATGGGGTCTTTGGAAATTAAGCCACGGCTTCATTTTATCAACTGCTACAACAGCTGAGTAACGTCTGTTATTCTTCCGTGTTAAAGGAGTATCTTCTATTTCATACCGGTCATAGTCGTATATTTTTATTATCCTGTAGGGTCCTTGAAATTTTGGGATAAGTTTCTTACTTTGGCCGGTAGCAGGAACCTGTCTTTCTACACTTACTAAGTCTCCTAAATTGTATTCTATAGGTCGGCACCGTCTTTTGTCGTACTTAGATTTTTGTATACTTTGGTTGGTTTCAACGTAAGTATTTATATTATTTCTGATCTCTTTACGACTATCATCAAGTCTTTCACCATATACCTCATCGGAAAGTTGAGATACTACTTGACTTTCACTAGTACCGGTTAATCTAGTCCCAAATATAGCTTGTGAAGGCGTGCAGTTTATTCCTTTATTGAATGTATTGTTTAATCCCCATTGCACATCAGACAGGTGTTCATCCCATCGGTTGTCTTCAGTACCGACGGTGAGAGAATCCAAAATGGTCCTGTTATATCTCTCTACCTGTCCATTGGCTCTAGGGGTTGCTACAGCGTTCAAGACATGTTTTATATTTTTTTCCATAAAACTTTTAAAAGTATCACTCGTAAATGAGGTACCCCTATCAGATATTATACGTCTCGGCACGCCGAATATAGCAAAATACTCTCGAAGAACTTGGACTGAAGTGCTTGATTTAGTATTTTTAACAGGTTTAAGATAAATGTAACGAGTGTACGCATCTATCAAAACCAATACATGCATATTACCCTTTTTGCTACGTACAAATGGGCCGATATGGTCCATATGAACCGTATCGAATGGGATGTCGATTTTCTGAATCGGATGAAAAAATCCTTGATGTTTACCCCCCCTGGATTTCGCATACGCACATTCTAGGCAGGACTTGACATATTTCTTTACAAAGCTGCGCATTTTACTAAACCAATAATTAGATTGGATTTTTTCTAAAGTTTTCTCCACTGAGAAATGCCCGATATCATCGTGGTTTTGTTTAACAATTTGCCAACGGACCCCCTTCGGCAATACCCATCTATCCCCGCTGCTCGTTATTCTGAACAAATGCCCGTTTTTCACCTTGAAATTTGACTTAATGTCAATGACATTATCAAGTTCCGAATCATTTAAAATGCTTATCATCTTTTGAATTTCACTATCCGCCTTTTGCACAGTAAGTAACCAATCATCAGCAACAACATTGAATACATCACATTCTATGGTAACAGGAGTGTTGGCGACAGGATTTCGACTGAGTGCATCCACATGGGTCATGGCACGACCTGGTCTATACTCTATACAGAAATCATATTCCTGCATCTGTTCCCACCATCGAGCCACACGTGGTATCATGTCTCTTTTCTGAAACGTGGCTCTTAACGAGTTACAATCTGTTATGATTTTAAAAGGGATACCTACCAGATATACCCGAAATTTGCGGAGCGAAGAAACGACAGCTAAATTCTCTAAATCGTAAGATGAGTAATTCTGTTCTTCTGGAGTCGTTTGACGACTAAAATAAGCAATAGGCCGCAACTTATTGTCCTCCCCTTTTTGTAAAAGTATGCCTGCTAATTCTATTTTACAAGCATCAGTGTGAAGCTCTTTTTCTGCTTGAGGATTATATAGGGCTAACGTAGGCTTCTCTAAAAGGGCATTTTGAAGTGATTTGAAAGCACTTTCTTGTGCAGAGCCCCAGTTCCACACTGCGTCTTTTTTTAGCAGTTTTGTTAGCGGCTTAGCAATTATTGAAAAGTTTGGGACAAACCTGCGAAAGAAACTTGCCAGCCCAAGAAACTGACGCATAGTATGTTGGTCGTGAGGAGTTGGAAATTTTTCTATTGCTTCCACTTTACGTGTTCCGGGCTGAATACCAGTAGCCGATACTTCGAAGCCCAAGTAATCTACGTTCCGACTAAAAAATAAACATTTTGATAATTTTAACGTGAGTCCCGCTTCTAAAAACAATGTTAATATTGTCTCCAGCCATACTAAGCCTTGAGTAATATCTTTAGCGGGTATTATAACGTCATCTAAATAAGCTAATGCCTCTTTAAGACGCAACGATCCTAGTACTTTGTTCATCGTCCGTTGGAATGTGGCGGGTGCATTCGCAAGACCAAACGGCATTCGGTTAAACTCAAAGTGACCATCTGGTGTTACGAACGCCGTTTTAAATTTATCTGCTTCTCTAATAGGCACCTGATAGTAGCCCGATGCAAGATCGAGAGTTGTATAATAATTGTTTCCAGCCAAAGTATCTAATTGATCATCGATCAGTGGCATTGAGTACTTTTCTTTTACTGTCCTTTTATTCAACGCCCGGTAGTCGATGCATAGGCGAAGCTCCCCTGTTTTCTTTTTGACCAAAACAATTGGGCTTGCATAAGGAGATACTGATGGACGTATGATGTCGTTCTCTAGTAATTCATTGACCATATCCCTAACCACTTCCTTCTCTTTAACCGCTAATCTATAAGGTCTATAAACAACAGGATCGTTATCATTTAAAGTAATGGTCATTTCGCCCGCTGTAGTTTTACCTAACTCTGACAAATTATTGGCAATACTTAGTCTGTATTTGTTTAATAAATTAAGCAACTTAACTTTGTCTGTTGTAACTACAACAGACAAAGTTAAGTTGCTTAATTTATTAAACAACGAGTAGGCAACGATCTAACTAGATCGTTGCCTACTCTTACATCAGTGTTAGTAATTGGTGCAAGCTTTGGATTACTTAATGTGGTAGAGATGGTAATCATTACAAGGGGTTCTCTTGATTCTAATGCAGCACGCCCGCGAGCAATTAAGAAATCCTTACGCAGTATTAGTGGTGTCTTGTGTAGATTATTTAATACAATTTTTCCTGTGCTGTTTTCAAATTCGAATAGCCCAGATAGTACCGAATATATAATACCTGATTGAAACCGTACATCTCCCTCAACAAAAAGGTCTCCACAAAAATTATTTTCTGTGTATACTTCAATAGCAGTTACTCCTAATACTTGAACATCATTCTTACAGAGCAATTTAATCTTATTCGAATTATAGTTTAGGTTAGGTAATTGGGTTATTTCCAAAGCGTCGCTAGTTTTACAAATCAATACGTGAGGTTGTTCAGTAAACGATTGCCCAATAAGTAATGGCATATACATTGTATCATCAGGTACTACAAAAACGTCTATTTCAGCTTGAACACCATCAATCACTATTTTGACATGCATTTTACCAAGTGCTTTAACTATTGAATTACCAAAGCCTCTTAGAGTTGGTAAATTATTAGTATCAATGTCGCTGCCTAACAACGTTGATTTCGACAATTTAATCATTGAACATTCGCTCCCTAAGTCTATGAAAGCTTCCATAAGATTGTCATTAATTGTCACATTTTTAAAATACTTACAGTTTTTAGTATCTGATCTATCTACTTTCATAACTGTTTTCTGGGTGCTAGGCAATCGAGAAAAACACTGTTCAGTGTCGTGACCTATTTTCATACATTTACCACATTTCTTTATTGGTAAAGTACATTTAGATATGTTGTGACCTTCTTGTTTGCAATTGTAACACTTAGCTTTAAAAAATGAAGGCCGCGAGTTATTATCATTTTTAAAATTACCTGTACTACTTTTACTGTCAACTCTGCGGTCACTGCTGGGTTTCGCAGTTCGAGCGTTTCTTAAATATGACAACAATTTATCAGGGTCGTCATATTGTACCGCTTCTGCGCCTAATCGAACTGAACGATCATCAACCCCATGTAGTATGCACTCTACAGCACGTTTACCTTCTATACCACATCTATTAATTAATGCTACTTTATCATAATAATAGTCCTCTAATGAGTCCCCAAAACGTGCTCTTTTGGCTAACATATCACTTAGCATCTGACCATAATTTTCCTCAGATGGAAAAGCAGCCAGTAATTTTTCTTGTCACTGTTTCCAAGTAAAAAGAACAGAAGATAAACCTTCGTACCATCGTTGAGCTACTCCACGCAATTTCGGTAGAGCAAAATATATTATATGTTTTTCTGACCAGTTATATATAGTGGCGGATTCATTGACTTTGTGAATCCACATTGTCATCGTCTGTTCTTTTCGTGATGGATCAAATTCAGGAATAGTATTATGTATAGTAGTGCTGAAATACTGGCAGTGCTAACACACTTAATAAACTTATCGTTTTCCCAATGCTCTTAAACTTTCCTTAGTTAAACCTTTATTTAAGAATGGCAAGAAAGATGATATCAACAACTTCAGACCGATAACACTCATACCAATTTTTTCAAAAATCTTTGAAAAGTGTATGCTTAAGCGATTAATGGATTTTTATAACAAGTACAACATTATAAATAAAAACCAATTCGGCTTTCAGAAACGTAAGTCAACTTCTAAGCATTAATTAATACAGTATTACTAAATCTGAATAAAAACCTCTTGACAACAGGACTATTCTTCGATTTATCGAAAGCATTTGACCATGCATCACATGAACGTCTTCTATGTAAATTGGAAAATATTGGCATACGAGGGGTGGCATTACAATGGATATCATCTTACGTGAAAGACCGGCAACAGGGAGTTATAGTTAATAAAATGACGAATAGTGAAATGACTACCTTCACGTCTTCATACAGAAAGACCACTCATGGAGTTCCGCAAGGGAGTGTACTTGGACCGTTATTATTTTTGCTTTATATAAATGACATAATTAATTTAACCAATAATAACTGTATCTTATATGCTGATGACATTTCCATAATTGTAACAACTAATTCTAACAATCGCGATAAAGACTCAATAATTAGACATTAAAATGACATAAATGAAACAATTGATAAAATAATTCAATGGCTCAAGGACAATAACCTAAAAATTAATCTTAACAAATCCAATTTCATTCAGTTTAATAAATCTAAACATCCACATTGTAACTTTACCTTGGACATTGAAAAGATTAATGAAGTTACAAGCACTAAATTCTTAGGGGTTATAATAGATCAAGATTTAAATTGGAAGAATCAAGTAGATAAGATTAGTAAGAAAGTAAATCAATTTGTTTATGCTTTACGTCAAATAAAAAAAGTTACAAATCTCAAAACAGCTATAACATCCTACCAAGCGTATGTTGAGTCAGTTCTGCGATATGGTATAGTAATGTGGGGTAATAGCACTGAATTCATTACGGCATTCAGATCGCAAAAAAAAAACGTATAAGAGCAATATGTGGGGTTTCCCCCGATACCTCATGTAGACCTCTATTCAAAAAGATGGATTTGTTGCCATTGCCAGCGCTATACATTTATGAAGTGGGTGTGTTTGTACGTAAACACAACCACTTATTTAAAACTGCTTATGACTTGAGTGGCAGAGTACAAAGAAATCCGCACAGGCTTGTATTACAAGATGTTTCTAGATCACGAAAATGTTCAAATAGTCCATATAATATGTGTGTTAGAATTTATAATGAAATACCCAATGATATAAAAGATTTAAGAGAAAATTTATTTAAAAAGAAATTAAAAGAATGGTTAATTGGAAAAGACTTATATGACATTAAAGATTTATTATAACGAATTGAAATTACATTTGACATTATTATTTTAGATTTTATTATATTAAAGAATATCGGAAGATTGTATCTCCTATTTGCATGCCATATATGTGGTAAAACATGTGTACTTTTTGATGTGTAAGACCTTCTTAACTATGTTTTATGCAAATAAAGAATATTATTATTATTATGTTTTTATATATTGTTTTTACACCCTTTTCAGGGGATTTAGAATATCTTCACGGGCTTTTGGCCAAGCAAAGATATATGACTTTTTGAAGTATTATTCTAGAGAGAGGAATTTTCTGACAATCCTATTATTATTATTATTTTTATTTATGAATGTTTTAGTCTCCCTTTTAACAGGGGTATACCGCTAAACACACGGGCCTTAGCCAAGCGTGCATAGGGAGATTAAGTAATAGTATTGAAAGAAGAAGTGATAGAAGATGTTGTTAAAAATTTTCTGGTGAGACGGCAAGTGTTTAAGATAACGGCTTTTTGGAGAAGGAAAATTGCATTTTTATTAATGTTCAGAAGGTCCAAACCTCTTTGTAGTGACTTAGGAATGACTCCAGTTGCCGATATTACCACAGGGACTATATGCACCGTTTCTACTCTCCACTGACGTTTTAGCTCTATTGCTAGATCTTGATATTTAGCTAGTTTTTGTGAGATGGTAGATTGAATGTTGTGTGTATTTGGTATGGCTATGTCAATTAGAAAGGCAGTTTTATTTATTTTATCGTGTAGTGTGATATCAGGACGGTTAAAATGTATTGTTTTATCTGTGACTATCGTTCTATCCCAATATATTCTGCAGTTACTATTATCGTGAATGGTCTCCGGTTTATATTTATAGTATGGGATTTTTTTCGATATAAAATTGTGTTTTGTGTGAAAGGTGTTGATGTATAATTGAAGCTACTTGGTCGTGGCGGTGCTTATAGTCCGTCTGAGCGAGGGATTTGCATGCTGATGTAATATGTTGGATGGTTTCAGAGTTGGAATGGCAGTGTCTGCAAGTGTCTGTGGGTATAATTGCGTGTATTATGAATTTTTGATAATTACGAGTATCGATTACTTGGTCTTGGATTGCGATCATGAAGCCCTCCGTCTCTGAGGAAGAGATCGCCACGCCGCAGCCACGCGTTCGACGCTTTTTGTCGACATAAGGCTGTTCCAGGTCGTGTCGATGCCGTCCATGGAGAGACTTCCGCTGCCAAGCAGCAATCTTTTCTCGTACCTCAGTAATTTGTTCCTTTCGCTGTGAGTTTCGATCTGCTAAATTGAGTGGGGTGAGTTTTTTATCGGCATTAACAGTTGTATTATGGAGTGTTGATTCTTCTGCTCGTGAGTAAAAGTATTGTCGCAGTGACTTAATCTGTTTATTATGTAGATTAACAATGTCTATTATACCCCGGCCTCCTTCATCTCTGGGTAGAGTCAATCTCTGCAAACACGATCTGGGGTGGTGCTTTCTGTATGATGTTAAGAGAGTGTTAATAATACGCTGCAAATTAATAAGGTGGCCCTGGGTCCAGTTTATTACTCCAAATGAGTACGTCAGCACGGGGATGGCATAACTGTTTATTGATTTTGACAAGTTGCGGGAATTTAACTGGGACCGGAATAAAATATTAAGTCTATGTCTAAATTTCTTTTTAAGCTCTTCTTTCGTTTCTTCTTGGTTGATCTGGCGGGCTTGCTGGAATCCTAAGTATTTATAGTATGTGTTCGGTTCTAGTGGATCAATAGTATCTCCTGACTGTAGTATGTAATTATGTGTAGCTATTTCACCATTTGTGACTGTAAAAGTTCTGCATTTGTCAATCCCAAATTCCATGTTAATGTCTTTTGAGAAAGTTTGTGTGATATCTGCAAGATAGTGCAAAGATTCAGTTGTATTACTATAAAGTTTAATATCATCCATGTATAGTAGATGTGTGAGTGGGAATTGGCTGTTTTGGGCTTTGACTGTATATCCATGACTGGATTCGTTTAACATATGAGAAAGTGGGTTAAGTGCCAAACAGAACCATAAGGGACTGAGGGCATCGCCTTGAAAGATACCACGGCGTATTGGAATTGGTGGAGTATTGATAGAAGAAGGTCCAGTTGTTTTAAGTACTGTTGTCCAGTTTTGCATAGAGTTCTTAAGAAAGTTAATAAGTGTTGGATGGATTTTGTAGTGTTGCAGTATATAGAGAAGCCAAGTGTGTGGGACTGAATCAAAGGCTTTTCTATAATCTATGTACATAGTACTTATGTCCTTTTTTTTAGTTATTGCCTGTTTCATGGCAACGGAATCTATGATAAGCTGCTCTTTGCAGCCTTGACTGCCTTTGCGACATCCTTTTTGTTCTTCGGCTAGAATATTATTAACATTGGTGTGTTGATTTATGAGTTCTGTGATACATCCTGTGAGTATTTTGTATATGGTTTGCAGACAAGTGATGGGTCGGTATTTAGCTGGATTTTGGCGATCGGTATCTTTTGGTATCATGTAAGTGACACCTTGTGTGAGGAAATCTGGCATAGTGTGGGGGTTCAGTATGAAATCATTAATATGTTTATGAAGAATATTATAAACGGTGGTGAATTTCTTGTACCAATAGTTGTGTAAACAATCACTGCCCGGTGCCTTCCAATTATGGGTCTTTTGCAGTACTTTTACGAATATTTCTATAGGGACATATTCATATTCCATTGGTATAATAGAGTCTATAAAAGTACTACTAGAGTCTTTACCTATCCATTCTGCATCCGTATTATGAGTAACCGGTTTTGCCCAAATATCAGACCAGAAGTTATGTAGTTCAGTGCTTGATATGGTTCCCTCTGAGCTTTGGGTGGAGTTTATTCTTTGTGATTCTGCTGAAAGTGTTCTATAAAATTGCTTTTCATTGTTCGAAAACTGAGTATTTTGTGTTTTTCTTAATGTACAGTTAAGATATCTTTTTAATCGACTAGAAGCTGCATTTAATTTTTGTTTAATCGTGTCAAGGTATTCTTGGTCCGTTGTGTTAGGGTGCTCATGTTGTGAGTGTATGCAATATTTAATTTTTATTGTTTCTACCAGGGATGTGAGTCTATTGCTTCTAGTACCCCTCATGTATTCTGTCATTCTTGCGATGTCTATTCTTATATTCTTAATTCTTTTCTCAAGTCTTTTCTGCCATGCAGGTGCTCTTTTATTTGTTTGATTTGAATTATTAGTATTGTTTGTGTTTGTATCTTTAATTTTGGCTCCGTTACAAATAGCTGTGGTGTATGCTGCACAATATATTATTAAGTGAGTAGTAAGAAAATCTTGGTCTGCTGAGATGTGGTGTGGAAGTATTTGTGTGTTAATATAATCTACAATATTTGAAAGTTTTTTAGAGGGTTTTTGCCTTGGTATGAATGGCCGTGTAATTGGATTGGAGTTTCGAAATTTATCTAAGGTGCTACTATATGTATTTTGTATAAAATTAGGTTGAACTATAATGTCTACATTATGTTCATTGTTGACTTCGACTTCTAGTTGAGTTCCAGTCGGCGGAGCTGTTTGTAAGTCATCAGAATGAATGATTGATTGATTTTGTGAGGGGGAATGTAAGTGATATGGTTGAGTAAGAATTTCTGTTGTAGAGCCAAGTATACTTTCTTGCATGTTGTCTATATTATTGTTTAATGTTTGTGTTGGGTTTTGTAGGTTTTCTTGCTCATTATTATTAAGACTAAGGTCTCTTGTCACTTCATCCCGGATCTCTTTCAGTCGTTCATTGGTGATATATTTATTATTTAAAATTGCTCGAAGTTGGTCCGATATTCTTTGCTCACTTACCTCTGAGAGTTCTGGGAATTCGGCTGTAACTGTTTGATGAAGTAACTGGCGGTAAGCTGATTTATTATTCTCTAGTTCTGTAATTTTGTAATAATTTCTAATTATGGACTCATTGTACTCATTTGTCCATCTTCTTCTCTTGCCTCTTTCTGGTTGATGATTACTAGAGCTGTGAATTTGACTGTGTTGTGTTTCTTGTAAATGTATGCGGACTTCTTCTCTGATATTATCCAGTGCTTCCTGTGTAAGAAGTTTATTTCTTGTTATAGCTCTGCATTGATCCCCTAGTCTTTGTTTTGATATTATTATACAATTTAATTTATCGAAAGAATCTTTAGGTGCAAAAGATTTCAATGCACTTATTAATTTAGCAATATCAGAACCTGTATCATCATTGCAACCATGTGCATTACTACAAGATCGGCTATTTGAGTGGCAGTATGAATCCTGAACCACACGTCTGTGTGAACCTTTTACCCTCGGTTCTCGAGATCGATGGCCCGAGACATCTCTATATGTTCCGTATCTGTGTAAACGACTACGAGATCGATCAAGTTCACACATACGGTTTGGTGAAGGTTCCATACATGCCCGTTCAGAACGCTTCGTGCGACTGCGTGAACTGCGTTGGCGATGCTGGCTTATGCAGTATGATGGCATAGCTGCATGACACGATGTACCTCTATGGCGCGGTGAAGCACCACCCCTGGCCGTAGATCTGCGGCGCGGCGAGACACCGCCACTGGCCGTAGATCTGCGGCGCGGTAAGCCACCGCCGCTCGGAGTGTCTCCGCGGCGCGGCGAGGCACCATCTCTCGACGTAGCTCTGCAGCGCAGCGAGACACCACCACTGGCCGTAGATCTGCGGCGCGGTAAGCCACCGCCACTCGTAGTATCTCCGCGGTGCGGTGAGGCACCATCCCTCGACGTAGCTCTGCAGCGCGGCGAGACACCGCCACTGGCCGTAGATCTGCGGCGCGGTAAGCTACCGCCACTCGGAGTAGCTCTGCGACTCGACTTGACTCTGCTGCTTTCGCCTTGGTCGGGATCAGGCGTATAAATAGCCCGTTCATAACTTCTTCCTTCGGCTGAATGTTCCATGATGCCACTGCGACAACATAAAAAAAATATCCAGCACAATAAATGTTGTTTAGATAGGTATTGTTTATTTGGAATACCTACATACCTAACGTATTAATTATTAAAACTCATAAATAGGTACCTTTTATTTTACTATATCAAATTATCTTATTTCGTCATAAGATTATTAATTTATTTTACTGGTAGGTATACCAAGAACATCTGTTAACATATGCATCTATTTATATTTAAATATGTATTTAATTTAACTTTTGAATATTTATAAAACTACCATAACTTAAAATACTACTAAAATGCTTATAGTAAAAACACTTCTTAGTAGTAATATCTTTGTTTTCTATTTTATCTGTGGTAGTAAGTTTATTGTAAAACAAACACAAAACAAAAATATCACAGAAATAAAACTTGTTGCAATGTTTACCTACTCAGCAAAAAAAACTCGCAAATACTATACAAATAAACGTTTATACCTACTACAGAGCATCTAATACTCAGATATACACTTATAATAGTATAAGTATGCATAAACCTTTAAAAGAGCTTTTATGAAATAAAGGACATGCGTAATACAAATGATGCTAGTTGTATTTCTACATTCTCGCTATTCTATTACGTTACATGTAAACATTTATGCATTTATCAAAACAATAGAAAAATTATGTCATGTTTTGATAAATATAATATAATATAATGGAAGTAAGCAAAAAAATATATATATATACTCGTATCGTAGTCCATTCAGGGAAAACGGCAAAAATCTCAAATGATATCTAGTTCAAGCGGTTCACTAATGTTTCACCAAACAACCTTTGACAAACCATCACTTTATAAACTATCACTTAAAAAACTATACCTTTTAAAAATGTTTCATTTTACAAACTCGTTATTTTAAAAACGTTTCATTTTACAAACTTTTTTTTATATAAATGTTTTACTCTACAAATGTATCGAGTATAAAACTTTTATTTTATAAAGTTTTATTTCATCAAATAACTCTCTTGACAAAAACATCATTTTACAAACCTACTATAGGTAAATTATTAATCAAGGGCTGGCAGCTTCTTTGGCCGAAAGATTTAGGTTTAGGTTAAGCTTTAGAAACCTATCTAAACCTAACCTATCCAAGCCTTTTTTGACTCAGTTCGAACGCTCCGCTCGCATCGCTCGCTCCGCTTGTGTGGTTTACACCAGCCTAACCTAACCTAACCGAACCGAGTTACGATTCACGTCGAGGATTACTCCCCTGTCGTCCAGTGCTCCATGTGCCTTGCATACGGCCACAGCAGGAGACACTGTGAGCAAATGACGGAAAAATGCAGCCACTGCGGTGGAGAGCACCGAAGGACGGCATGCCCCAAGTGGCGGGCGGGGGCGGCTCCATCCTGCCTGAACTGCATAGCGGAAGAGCAAGATGATAGCAAACACAACGCATTTAGCAGCGCTTGCACAATCAGGCAGAGGTGGGACGCCCTGGCCAGAGCCAAGGTGGCGTATTGCTGAGGATGCCCACGCAGTGATGATAGCAGCAATAAACCCGAATGTGCATGCTGTCCCGAACCCGGAATGGCACAGTATTGTAATATTTGATGGTAATCACATTACATATGCAATATCAAACTGGCCGGGTCCGGAACAGCATACACAAAGTACAGCGGCTGCAGAAGTGGATCTGCATCGGCGGATCGTAAAAATCCAAAAGCTGCAAGGAACACTATGCATCCAAAGTACGGCAAGCTACCCGCATTAGTGTATGAATATTTCGATGCTGTTGTACACCGAATATGTAATCCATGTAAAACCACTAGAAAATGTACAGATAGACGAAACATGCAAAAATTGTTAGCGCTAAAATATCTCGAACTGTATGTAGGAGTGCACATCTGCCATTTTGTACTTGTAACAAAAAGTACACCAGAACAGGGCCTCTGGCCTTATCACAAAATTAGTTAAATTAACAAATTGGTATACTACATGTAAGTATCTACTAAGCATAACAACATATTGTTATTAAAATCTAGCCTTAATTGAGCAAAACGTAATTAAAATTAAATTAAAATTCAAATTGAATATTTGCCTAGTAAACACCTATATAGAAAATACAAAAACAATAATTACCAAGTATAAAATTTTTGATTATAGTGAAAGTAATAAATACAGGTTAAAAATATAAAATAAAGTTTGGGAACACTAGTAAATAAAAAAGTCTTATATAAATTAAAAATAAAAAGTAAAGTGATTTGAAATAATATGAATAGTACCAAAACAGTAGAGGAAAATAAAGTTAAAATAGCACACTTAGTGGACAATTATAAAATTAATATAAGCTAGCATAATGATAGTAAAGGTAGAATAGTAATTAAAATTGAATATTTGCCTAGTAAACATCAACATAGAAAATACAAAAACAGTAATTACTAAGTAGAAAATTTCTTTTTGATTATAGTGAGAGTAATAAATACAGGATAAAAATATAAAATAAAGTTTGGAAACACTAGAAAATAAAAAGTCTTATATAAATTAAGTTCAAAAAATTAAATAGATTTGAAATAATATTAATAGTATAAAAACAGTAGAGCAAAATAAAGTTGAAATAGCACACTTAGTGGACAATTATAAGATGAATATAAGCTAGCATAATGATAGTACATGTATAAAAGTAATAAAACATTTAGAATATACTGACATAGTATAATAATACTAAATTTGAATCATGCAGAGAACAAATATAGAAAACTCCACTGTATAAAAAGGCACCAATTCACTTTGGTGGGTACTGATTAAAACAACAAAAAAAAAAAAAAAAAAAAAACCGAACCGAGTTGGGTTTGTGACCAGTTTTTTTTTTTATTGCGGGGGGCTACCGCCCCCCCTGCACCCCCCGCTGTTCGTTTTCTAACTAGATAGATTTTAAGATTTTCAAAAGTTCATATAAAAAAGGGGGGGGTTCCGGCAAAAAAAAAACTTGTAGGGGGTCATACAAACCCTCCCCCACCCCCCCCACCCACTCCCAACCCCCGCCGGTGGTGGCACGTTTCTAAAGTTAAGCCTTTTTTTTTATTAAAAAACTAAAAATTGTTTATTTACTCCACAAAAAATGGCCTTGGACTACATTATATAGGTATGTGATAAACATTAATTAAATTTAATACCATAAAGGACAGTATCGTTGTGGAGATCTGGTGCCCGCGCTAGGTATCAAAGATCCTGTGTTGCAGGTTACCAGGTGGGGACCCGGTATAACACAATAAAAGGTAGATACATGTTGAAATCATGTCACAATATGATTTGTGAGTTAATTTACAAATAAAAGACGAGTAATGACTTCTGTTCCTAACCCTACGATGAAAATCTTGGGATCAGTGAGTTTAAACTTGAAACTTCATATCTTCCAGTTTTGGTAAATAATATTTATCAAACGATGTATTTGCCATAAGATATTTTGTCTAACGTTGTTTTACCAATTGAAAATTTAGTAAAATAATTTATTTGTAAAATGATAATTTGGAGAAACACAATATTTGTCTAGTAATTAGTTTGTAAAATGATCCATTTTTAAAAGAATGAGTTTGACAAAGCATATGTTTTTCAAATGTATAGTTTTACAAGCGTAAGCGTTTTGTAATATGAGGGTGTACCAGTTCAAGCACTCAAAATGGACTTCCTACTTCGGACTTATATATTTAGATTTTCGATTTTGCGTCTATTTTACCATAATAGGTACTACTTTAGTCGATCCCACTTTTGATATGTAGGATAGCCGGTAGTATTGTAACAGAAATTATATGAAATAGTTATTAAAAATGTTATCGGTATCTCTGAAAATCTCAATACTTTCCCACATCTCAGAAGTAAAATCTAGTTAACGTGAGTTTACTCACGAATAAATAATAATATGGTCTTAAGCAATGATTAATCACTAAAATCATATTAATATTCATTGTATTTATGGGAAATAAATAATAAATCATACTTACATCTCAACAGCGTTTTATTCACCAGCTTTCTGAGGGCTGATCGATATCGATTTTACAAATTGGCGGTAAACATTCCGAAGTCATAACAATTACTGAATAATATTATTTCTATGCGATCAGCCCGTATTTATAGCTAATAATTAATATATTATTATCTTATTTATTTATGGATAATTACAATATTTATTTATTGTTTCTAACACAAAAAACTTTCGCATTTAAAATATTAGTACTTACGCACTTTATTTCTTATTGTTAACCCAACAGCCTTATTGTTTGACCTATAATGCCAATAGGAAAGTTAATTCTTATATAAGTCGCCCAAAAATAATAATCACAACAGTTATATCAGTGTTGTCCATTTAAAAAAAAAGCCATTCGTCTGTCTGTCACAGGCTTTTAATTAAAACCAGGATCAAAATTAAAACACAAACGTGAATTAATCTGGCATGGATTAAAGCCTATTGTAAGCCCTTTTTATGTGCGAGGTATTAAATTTATAATTGTGTCTTGATTGGTTAAACTTGGGTAGGGTTTTTTAAATCTAAACACGAATCACACAAGTGGAGTTTTAAGAGTAGCTTCTGAGTCGGAAAATGTCAAAGTTGAAGAATGTCAAAGTCGGAAAATGTCAAGGTCGTTAAAAACTTAATAGGATTTTCTTAATATAAACACGAATCACACAAGTGGAGGTGGAAAAAAAAAAAAAAAATGATCTAACAAAGTTAGCTGGTATGCAGGTTTCCTCACGATGCTTTTCTTCAGCTATTGACGCAGCGTGCGCGATAATAAAGAATAATCAGAGTTTTCTATGAAAGTCAATGTAAGCGCAACATGGAAAATTATTATTATGATTTTTATCAGTAAAACTTGTTGGGAAATTCATTTCAAGTTTTCGTTATCATGACGGCGATATTTTTGTCCCGAATTATTAAAGAAGTCCATAAGAAGATTGTTCTTTTAATATAATATCTCACGAACGAAATTGAAAGTTTCTTTAATCGGTTCGTTTGAAACTTTATGAAATCAATATCGCAGAAACGTTCAGAATAAAATACCTATAAAATCCTTAGGTATGTAGACAAGTGTTATGGATGTTAGTAGGTTACGATCACTGAATTTGTAATAATAAGGTATAGAATAGAAGTGCCACAGACGCGTTATTTTGCCGCCACCTGTGATAAGATATATAAATCTGAAGCCCACGGATCTCACACAGACTTAATTGATTCCAATTTTCGTTGAAATTTGAACTTTCCATTTAGTATTTCTGTAAATCGAGTTTGAAACTATTTTAAAAGCACTGTTTAACAGCCTTTAAGTGGTACTAAATGCAAACTTACAAATTGCCAGTAAATCTACCCACAATCCACCCCACAAGGTGGTTGGGCAAAGTGCTGAGTGGGAACTAATTAAAACTACACTAACCTTTCACTATACTTCAGTTTTCATCTGCAAAATATTGACAAATAAATAAATATATACAGACTATTGATGATTTTGTTATACGAATTCTGGATGGACTTACTTACTCGGTGAGTTCTATCAGTTTGTGTTTTAACTGAAACAAAAAAAAAACAAGTTGAAATAATAATAATGAATAAGGCATACAGATTATATAGTAGTATGCCTCGTACGCGATAAAGACGTACGATAATCTATTTGGTTTATTTTATGACTATCACTATAAGGCGACTGGCACCCTGGTTCAATGTGTAAAGATAAAGTTTAAACACTATACTTCCTACCAATATGACTTCATGTTAATAATAAAGCTTAGATAGACTTGCCTAGATAGGCTCAACAAAAAGCTCAAGCAAGTTACTGTCATTTCGCTAGAATGGGATTGCTCTCTCATTATACGCGAATGCTCAAGATTATGAGCGGTTTAAGACTATATGTTTTTCTAAAAGCTAGTTGAAACCATATGTAAAGCTGCCAATTTACAAATTGCGCCTGTGAATCGTAGCCAAGAAAGTTTGAACAAAAGGTCCAAAACTCGGATGCAACCTGGAACGCTTTTCAAAGCCAGAGTGAGATGTTAGTCATCTTAGTTGTAACAATTAAACAGACAGAAATTAAATAAAAGCTTTTGAGATTGCTGATATTGAGATTACCTATTTTTAATTATCCTGTTATTCGCCTTCGAGATTTATTCTTATTCATATACTAGAGACCAGTTTGATTAACCATCTGGAAGTTATTATCTTAATGATAGTGAAAAGCGCATAAAAGTTACGGAGGTAAAAACGTAAGTATCATTAAAAAAAAAAACAAATATTGTCCACCAGAGCGAAACCGGGGCGACCCGCTAGTATTTATATTACAAAATACCCACGGCGCAACTACCTAGTATTCAATAAAAATTCTGGTCTGATATAAGAATTTTATCAAAATAACATCGTGAAACTTAACCCGAGTTACTCAAAGGTATTTTAATAAAACTGTGTCGATATAAGTAAGGGCACGTCTGGGTAATCATCTTTCGTTTAGTAACGAAAATCAGGCTAAATATATTTAAGAGAACATATTTTAGATCAAAATAATAGGGCTATTGAAAACAATTTGATTTTTTAATCAGGGGGCACGGCAGTGCCCCCGCCAAGTCGAGCGCGAAGCAAACACTGCCGTACCATCCTTTACTGGAACCATTTCGCCGCATTTTCAGGCCCCTATTTGAGAACCTTTGGATAAGACCAGAACGAAGAAATTTTCGTCATCCAGTAAGCTATAATCACATACTTAAAATCCAAAATTTCAAGTCTGTACGTCTTTTAGTTCCGAAGTTAAGCGAAAGCAAAGTTTCGCATTTTCGACACTCACTCACTCATGATCATCAAAATAGAACTAGTACTTCCCATAAACTCAGAAAGCTGAAATTTGGTACAGAGTTAGATTTTAATGGCTACATAAAGGGAAAACTATAAAAACTAGGATAATCGAAGATCTGGAGTACCTGGTGACCCTGATTAGAAAACACAAGAGCCCAACCAAGCTATTAGAGATAGACATACCGCCTTTACAAAAAATATTCAACTTGGTGGGCCGCTTCATTTGATGTAAAAAATCGAAGGTCTGAAGTATCTCATGAAGAACCCTATCAAGAAGAATCTCTATGGCAACGCCCCCTTCTATTGCTACATAAAAAATCGACTGTCATTGCAAAAGTCCAGCGTAGAGGAACACATCTTCTTATTTAATTTAGCCTATAGCGTCCCACTTTTGAGCGAATGTCTCCCTTTCTGCTTAATCATAATCCCACCAAAAACATTCTATAAAAAACTAGCCAAGTCTCGATAGAGCTGTTTGTTTATCTCTAAAAAGTAATGAAATCTAGACAAAGTCGTTCCAAGTCTAAGGTTCCTTACTGCGATTTCTTTATTATTATATTTAATGTTGTGTGACTTGGCCGTTGAAGGGTACACAAGGGTAAAAAACCAGGTGCTCCATGACACCATTGCACTAATCTGTCGCCAGAACCGCTACCCATTGACGATAGAAAATTGCCACTTGGAAAACGTTGATTTAATAACCAGTCAATTGTAGGCTTGATAAAGCCACTAATGTATAAAGAATGTTCAACGGCCAAGTCACACAACATTAAATATAATAATAAAGAAATCGCAGTAAGGAACCTTAGACTTGGAACGACTTTGTCTAGATTTCATTACTTTTTAGAGATAAACAAACAGCTCTATCGAGACTTGGCTAGTTTTTTATAGAATGTTTTTGGTGGGATATTTTTGTCTGTTTATCTGTCTGTATTTTTGCCTGTTTATCTGTCGGAACAGAGACGTGGTCGCTTACTATGGGTCTCATAAGAAGGCTCAAGGTCACCCAAAGGGCGATGGAGCGCGCTATGCTCGGAGTTTCCCTGCGTGATCGAATCAGAAATGAGGAGATCCGTAGGAGAACTAAAGTAACCGACATAGCCCGCAGAATCGCCAAACTTAAGTGGTAATGGGCGGGGCACATAGCTCGCAGAACAGATAGCCGTTGGGGCCGAAATTTCTCGAGTGGCGACCACGAACCGGAAAACGTAGTGTTGGCAGGCCTCCCACTCGGTGGAACGACGACCTGGTGAAGGTCGCGGGTTGCGCATGGATGCGGGCAGCGCAGAACCGGTCGTTGTGGAAATCCTTGGGGAGGCCTTTCTCCAGCAGTGGACGTCTTTCGGCTGAGAGAAGATTGCTTAACCCTTAACCACTGACGTACGTATGTCGTACGTCACCCAAGCGGGTTTTCATTCGAAATTTAATTGTGCGCGGGAATTTCTGCTCGTCCTTTTTGGTAGCTTACTAGTTGCCAGTGACGAGGCGGCTGCAGGGAAAAGTAGATGCAACGCAAGTTTCTAAGCAGGTGATTTCGACGACCTGACGTATGAGGTACGTAGTGTCAGTGTTAGTGTGACTTATTCAAAATATTCACTTGTGGCTTGTCCGTGGATAAAAATGAATCGTAAGCGGTCTAATTCTTTTTCTGGGCCATCTACATCTAGGAAACCTCGAATTCAAGTGAATATTGCCAATCAAGAAAAATTTGAATCATGGCTTCTTTAATCTGACGAAGCATCGGCAGATGAAAATGACTACATTTATTACTAAATTTTACCTGCAACAACTGTTGTTAAAAAAAGCCTTATATTATGGTTTATGACGATTGTGATTTTTTTCTAATTAAAACCATCCTTAATAATTAATATAAGCAAAAAAAGAAGTTCCTATTTATTATCAGAAGATAATTTTTGTTATTTAAAAAAAAGTCTATGTTACTTTCGATACCGCTAAGGTATTCGATGAATATCTTTTTTGATATAAATATCATTACAGTTTTTTAACTATTCCTGTCTCTTGAGAATGTGTCAAAATAAATAGACTGCAATAATTACTACAGTTGGACCTTATTGATACATCAGGAGGTTTTGAAAATTACGTACGTATCCCATACGTACGTCAGTAGTAATGTAACAAAATGACACGTCAGTGGTTAAGGGTTAAGGTCCAACTAAAAACAGGTTTCCGCATAGAACCTGAGAATATTAACAATAGTGAACGAAGTAGCTGGCAAAGGCTAGTTCAAAGATTAGATTTCATATGCTAAAAATAGTCAGAGTTTCAAATCTTAGCTAACATCCCAAGCTTCTATCAGTACGCAAGCAAACAATTTTTTTTATCCATTAATACCCACAGAATAAATTAACGTGTCAAAACAAGTGATTTGCAATTCAAATCAATATTTTGTTGTGCGGATTTCAACACTGAAGCTTCCTTTTTAGGTGACAAGAAAAAATCGGGGATGATACAATTTTTTTTTGTTTTATTTTTAAATCATAAATGACCAAATGTTTCTTCGACAGCAATTTCTGTGATTATTTATTTGGGAGTACGTTTAAGCTGTGGTTTTTAGGTGTCACCTGGTGATTGTTATAAAAACCTTATCAGTAGCTCAGGCTGTTAAACTTTTGAAACCAGGGTATAGGTAGGCATCGATTGGCTTTGTGGGTTTGGCGGACATAAAGGTTCACGATGTTTTCCTTCACCGAAAGCGTGTGGTCTATGAAAATTATTATTTATGTGTCCGATTGGTATATTAAATCGTGACACACGAGTAAGTTTGGACCTGGGCCCTTGCAGCCACAGGTAGACGTCTTAACTATTAGACCAACATCGCTTCCTTACCTTAAAATATGTATGGATGGAAAAATGAACGTGTACAAAATCCCTTTTTACACGGGTCGAAGCGCGTATTTCCTAAGAAATCTTTTTATTTATCCAAATATTTTGGAAAGACTTCGGCCTGGGTCCGTTTCAGCGAAGATATTTCCGATTCCTTTGAGTTCACGCGTGAACATTTACTAAAGAGCCAATCAGCAGTCGACCAAGCATACAGTTTCTTCATCAGCGAAAAAAAATATTTGAAATATAACGTACAAAGGAAAGAAAAAAGAAATAAGTTCCAAGAATGTTTTTAAAAAGTCCTACACGAGAATTTTGTTTTGTATAAACAGGGACACTGTAATGGTACTTACTCTAAATTAAAACCCATATAATTATAAAGTTCTCGTTTCCCAGAGGTAGTATTTAAGAGACACGAGGAAGCCTTATATGTTATGACTACTGTAACATATACGTTTATACGTTCGTACATATATGTTTATAAAAAATGCTCTTTGGATCTGTGGTTTTTACTTAATTAACTTTTTTAACTTGCTGGTCTGGGAGCGAAGAAAAAAACATAGAATGTGCCAGCTGCTTCTCTTCCCGCGCAGATTGTAAAAGTCAATCGAGGGAAAGGGCTTTAAACTGGGAATTCCTCTACTCATACATTGGCGATGGGCTGGCGACCTGTCACTATACCTGAATCTCCATTCCATCAGAGAGCCCACTATTCAGCTAAGCGTGGCCTTCGAGTCTCACGACTCTTGGCTCTGTCCTTGAAGATCCTTGGTCCCGTTAGATTCCCAATCAGGTCCAAAATCTTTTTAGAATTGGCTTAGGTCTTCGGTCATTATGGATATGTAATGTATACCTATGTGTATAGTTGCTGTCACGTAATTTGGCCGCTGGCGGTTAAGCTGCGCAGTAGGCGATATATCGGTCTATGCGGTGAGCGGGGGTCGGGCGGGTCTCACCCGGCGCGCGCGATTGGTTCGTCAGTCGTACCCATGCGCAAGTTTCACCCCCTCCTCACCCTCCCAGCGGCCTTTTTACGTGATGGGAAGTATACTATTGCTTCAAATTTATCTATAATGTTTGTTTGTTTGATGGCGCTAATCCACGCTAATCTCTAATTGGCTATAATAATCCGAAAATTCCTACAGAAGCGAAACAGCCATGCACTGCTACAGTATTTTATACGTGTTGTATACTTATGTGGGTATGCAAAAATGAAAATTTAGTCTACGGGGATTCTACGATAAAAACGTTCAGTAGGTGACATCCCTTTCAATTTTCTATGCGTCAATCATGTGTCGTTCTCAAGGGAGATATGAAATATTTTTATCGCACGGAAAATATTTGTGAGCGAATAAACCCAGGTTTTCATATGTCTATAACACATTCCCTTGATTGACTTTTACAAACTGTCTTACAAACTACATTTTTCTTCGCTCCCAGACCAGCATGGAGAAAAAACTCCAAGAACTTTTTCCTAACACATACAGGTTGATTTGCAATTGTACTTTCTATTGGTGATAGGACCGACTATGAAATCTCAAAACAAAATCAGCTGTTCCATGATCCTAACTCGCACAAAACAGATGATTATTTGAAGTGAATTCAAACTAAAAATTATGATGTAAAACATCTATTGGCACGCCTTAAATCGACTACCTACTTAGAATGTCGTGACAGAAAATGGCTGCGTCGTGCCACGTGCTCTGCCAATGCATGTATTACAACAGCCGGGCGTCTCATTAACGATCGCTAACTTTTCAAAGTCGGTCCCATATAAGATTGTTTGATTGTTTGTGATGTCTTTATTGTACGAGTAAAAAAAAATACATTAACAATGACGAAAAACAAAAAGGTAAATGCACAATTCACGAGTTCTGTCACAAATAGAAAGGAGAACATTTAATCACAATTTACGACTTTAATTTTGCGACGTTCAAGTCCTATATTAATTTTAAGTAAAAAAGAGAAGAGAAATTCAAAATTACAGGTATTTAGTTATTCAAACGAAGCCCGCAATGGATTGAAGTTTCTTTGAAGCATCAATATTTAATCGCTCAATTAAAATTGAAGTGAAACCTGTTTACCCGTTTGCTTTTGGGCAAATATTTGAACAGAAGGTTTGTTTGCGAAGAAAACCGACTAAACCTCAGTTGCAATAATGATTTGGTAAAACTTTATATTAAGTCTAATATTACAAAACCAACATTTACAACTTATATGTCTCAGGAAGTGTTAAGCTATGATATACCTATTAATTTTAAAACTAGAAAAAAAAAGCAAAAGGGTAAAAGAGCCGATGCGAACGCGAATAAAACGAAAGTTAGACCTCCAAAAATCTTTATTTTTGGATTTTTGAGCATCTCAGATGCAATTAGTACTAAAGTACTCTCATATAAAAGTTAAATATATTCGTATAGTGGGTATAGGTGTTAGTAATAGAAATTGGATATGGTGAAGATTTTCGATGTGCAGGATTGAAATGCGATAGCTCAGTTGGAAGAGCAAGGTCGTATAAAGACCAGGGAGCCAATTCTGACGCAATCGTAAAAAGTTCACGTTCGTAAAAAATTTCGAAATTCGAATTTTTTTCGAAGGCAACACTTTTTGCGTATTCTCAGAACTTCACAATCGAAATATTTCGATCGAACACCACTCGAACGCAACGAGTGGTACTGACCAATCGAAATAACTCGTATTCGAACTTCAGCTGATAAAATGAGTTCGTTTAAGGATATGTGGGATAAGTTTATTTTGAATTTGAGGATATTTTTGTTGAAGTTTTGAAATCATTTGATGAAAATGAACGAAGAAGAGTTCAAAGTCGCCTGCTTCGGGAATTTGGTTGACGAAGATCGTTTATCCACCTCTTCTTTGCTTCGTTTTTTATAACCGAAGAAGTAAACTTCCCACTTTTTAACTTTACCAAAAGGGGTTTCCACCAAATGGACTAAGTGGAGATTTTCTCGACACTGGCATATTTTTCTTAACCATTCCCTTCAAAGTAACAAAACATCAAATAATAGGGTAAATAGTAAATACGACCAAACTTCGATTACTGACATTGACACAAGACAACTTTTTAATACGTTCCATATTTTTCAAAAAAACTTAGGAAATATTCCAAATTTTACTTTTTTAAACGTTTTGAGACCGCTATTAATTAAATAATATTTTTTAAGTTTAAAAATTTTTCTTACGAGTCTCTTAAATTTTTGTGAAAATCACCAATTATAAGGTAAAAACTACAATCGTTTTCCCAAGCGTTTTTAAAAACGACGTAATGAAACGTAATAAATTGTCTATGGTACGATCCATTTGACAGTTCGAGTGGTAATTGTTCTATCGTTCCCCAGAATACGAAATATAGAAAACGTTCGAACTTGATAGTAGAAACGACATCTTCGAATAGAAATTACCACACTGAAAAAGTTCTATTACTTGAGAATCGGCCCCCTGGTCGCGGGTCAAGTCCTGCTCGCATGGAATTTTTTCACCATATCTAATTTCTATATGAGAGTACTTCAATAATCTTATTGTGAAAACCATAGAGTTATTTATCCTATGGTGAAAATCGCATCAAATTCTATACAAATGTATGAACAGCTAAAAATATTCTAAACACAATCATTTTGGCTTTTATTAGCCCTATAGAGACCCCACATACATTTTTTATGCGCCTTACGATACAGACATAGATCAGTTAAAATTTCATTTCAAAAATAAAATATTTTGCAAAATGCGCCTTTCTGAATCCAATCTAATTTTCACAAGTATTTATTGAGCAATTTTCGCCAAAGTATTTCAGAGTCAGAGCAGACCAATTAATGAACCATTTTCGAATTGGAATGGAAACGGGCCTTCGTTGTTTTGTAGATTTGTTCAAGTCTCCGTTTTGTTGTCCGTTAATTAATTAACAAATACTTGCTGTATTTGGGTTCCTAGTGAAATTTTACATAGTCTTTATCCACGACTTCTCTCGCATTAATGCAATTTTTCACCCTTCCCTAAATATTTGCAGTTAAAAGTTATAGAATCGAAACTGGAAAGATGTTCGGCCAATTTATACGACATGACGATTTGATTAAAAAATTGAAAGAAGGGAAAATAGAAGCTAGAATAGGGAAGAGGAAAGCCAAGAAGGGCTTATATAGACCAAATAAAGGAGAAGGTAAATGTGGTGTCGTACAAGGAGGTCAAAACGATGGCTGAGAACAGGGAGAGATGGAAAAAACTCCACCGACAAGAACAACGTACTAAAATTTAAATGAATAAATGTAAAATGAAAACTCACAAACTCACTTTAGGGCCGTGTGGTGGGTTATGGCGATAAACCATTTTGAAATAAAGTTTGCTGTCGACTGTACCAAAAATGTTATTTTTGGACTTCACCAGTAGTCGTTAGTCCCAAAGAATTTAGAATTCCGCACGCAATCTGACCAAGTTTGTTTCCCTCCTAATCTGTATTTAATGTATTCTTTATGATCGCCAGCTCGAGTGCCGATATCTGGGTCCGTGTGACATTTATTTGAGCTTCCTTTTGCACGTGACTTCGATTGCGTGGAATTTACGCTGTTCAACACTGGTGACTCCAGTCCATTCTTATATTTTCAGCCATGAGCATAATCTTGTAGCGATGGGGGGGCTCAGTACCAGCGGGATGCGGGACCGCTAGGAAGTTAATAGGAACCCATGGCCCGGGAGTGACGACCCCGGGCTGGGAGGAGGCCGCTTTCCGTGGCCTGGCTGTGAGAGTCGAGGGCACATACTCCCTACTTTCACAGCCGTGGTAGGAGTCGCGTCGCGGGGAAAAAGAAGTACCGGTATTGCGGTGCGCCGTTCTCCCTATCCTCCGCTCGCGAGCGTGGCCGTGGCGCTGGGCACGGTGTCGGTGGGGCCGCAGGGGAAGAAGCGTGTCGGTATTGCGGTGCGTCGCTCTCCCTGTCCTCTGCGGCCGACGTGTGGTGGGCCTGTCTCGGTCACAGTGGATAGGGACAATCTATCCCCTGTGGCTGAAATGTGGTAGGGTCCAAAAAAGTGAGTGCTGGTTGGGTGGCGAAAACGGGATTCCGTCGCCCAGCTTAACGGCCCTCGGGTGAAAAGGCGCACCCGTATCAAGTGTGCCTTTACACTAGCGGGAAATTTTGGCAGCTATCCCGCTGGCTGCTCCGACCCTTTCGCCAGCGAGAGGTGCTTCGAGAGCGAGCCGTGCTGGGGTCGCCGTGGTAGCGGCCGCCGCGCCAGGACTGTGGAGCGAGAGAAGCACACAGTCCTGGCATATATGCGGTAGGGGTTGACACCGTGTGGTTTTAGTGGGTTCAAGTCCCACATACCTGTCCGGCTTCCCGTGGCTGGATGGACGAGACGAAGGTCTTTCCACACGTAAAAAAAGGCTAATATTAAACGTGTTCCAAATCAACTTTGCACTTTCTTGACGATTTACAGCCAAAGTATAGATATTGAAAAACCATTGAGATACGGACTGACTTGAAACCAGGTCTCTCGAGGCAACTTCACACGCTTTTGCAGAAAACGGCTCGTCATAAACTTTTGTAGCCGCCCCGATGCTTCACATAACCGAGTCTGAATATTCCTCGGAAATTGGCACAGTATGAGATTTGCACGCATTGCTTAAACGTGCTTGGAGCTATAATGAAAAATCTAAGGTTAAAATTAGGTAAATGTAAAAGTGAAATTCTTAAGAAAAAAATATAAGGCATATTCTTGATCACTCACGTTCATAAGCCAATGATATTTTAACATTTAGGTAGTGAAACAATATTTTTTTATTACCATTTACTTGCTCACGCGCGGAGCTCTTCTCACGTAAGAATTTTGGAATAAAAGTAGCCTATGTCCTGTAGGTACCAATAATCAAAATCCGTACACAAGCAGTTACTTATCAAAACTTTTGCATTTATAATTGTTATTGTCGGAAGTGGGATAGTGGGATACCCCAGTTATCTTCTATCCCAGTTGAACTTTCATTTCGATTATAGCGGAATTATGTAGCGGAAAATTGTCCTGAAAATAAAATGGCAGATAACAACGAAAACACTTGAGAAAATGATATCATAACAGTCATCTTTTTAGATGAATAGTCAACAAGGATAAATTTCAAACGCTTCGATGTCACTTTGAACAAATTAAAGCCCCAGGGCCTATAGGCAAAAGTTCAATATTAATATTCTAATTAGTGAATTCTGTGGAAAGCGTTGGGGAATACGAGTAGTTCTAATATTATAATATATAGTACTAATTATAGAAAAACAATTAGGCGAAGCTTATCTGGTATTTTTTTCTGTCTATTTAATTTTACTGAGAAATAAATAGAAAATTTAATGCAATGCCCGAAAAAAATATACAATATCTTCTATATCCTGTCTATGTGTCTGTTAGTTTGTTTAGGCACTAAACACATGAGCAGCATTTTTCTGTCGATCACCCAATAATTTTGCTATCGACGCAGCAAACTGCATGCTGCCGACGCAGCAAACTGCAGCAGTCGACTCACAGCGGCAGCTTCAACTTCACGTCACACGCAGTTTCGTCAGTTGACAGCAAATAGCTTGTTGCGGCCAGCTGTCACCATTGGTCGACGCTATCGCCGACGAGTTGGAGCTGCCGGTGTTAGTCGACTGCTGAAGTTTGCTGCGTCGTCGGCAGCATGCAGTTGGATGGTCGACAGCAAAATGCTACTCGTGTGTTTGGTGCCTTAGGATACAATTTTATACTGACTGACTGAAATTTGCAGAGAAATTATTTCTATAGCGTAAGTGAGCACTAAAAAAGGAATTTCGGAAATCCAACCCCTAAAGGGGTCAAAAAAGGGAAAAATAAGCTGACGGCAAAGGCATGTTAAAGAATAAAAGAGTCAGACAAATAATATAGTTGTAGAGTTCTTAATTTCTTTTTTGTTTCGTTATATATTCAAAATATATTTACATCTTATTACCTAATACCTAGTGCAATATTTTTTTATTATTTTATTTGATAGTCATAGAAAGTAATCTGCGGGAGTGGAAGCAGGCTTCACTCAACAGGGAATTGTGGCAGGAGGAAAAAAAGGGGAGGCCTTTGCCCAGAAGTGGGACACATCAACAGGCTAAAAAAAAGAAATTATAGCCATCAATTTCCCAGAACTGGGCAAGATCTCTCTCTCCTTCTTCCAAGACACTCGATCTAAGGCTATATCGTGCCACAAATAGTGCAATATAAAATAGTTCAAAAAAAACAAGTTCAGATTGCGGGCAGTGAATATTCATTTAATATTTAGATTCAATCAGAAACTTTCATATTAGACCGTGGAGTTTTCTCCCAACTTTCTCTTCAAACGAAAGTGCTCGATCAAATTAGATGGGGTTTGGATCTGATTCGATAAAAAGCGATGTCACATTGATTGCTATTAGTTAATTATACCGAACAACCCTTTAGATTTAACCTTGAAGAGGTTACAAAATTAAATAAATAAGTAAATAAATCACATAGTAGTAATAAATAATTAAGTACTGCCTGTGGTCAAAAGTATTTATAAATTCACCAAGTGCACTTTTATTTTCATTTTCATCGGCCTCCTCTAGCGTTACGAGTAGGTAAAACCAATGCGGGATAATCAAGAAACAATTATAAATATTCTAAAATTGTTTTTGGTTATACTATAGTACGTCTTCAAAATCAAAAATGTCACTTTCAATTTTTTGAAACTTGGGCTCCACGGGCACTTTTTCATATTAATAACATCTTATAACTAAACAGATAATCTGATATCAATAAATTTCAGTGATAATCTGCAAATGTTAACATTTACAGCAAATAAAAATGTATACCTATTCTGTATGTACCCGTATTTGATTAGAGCGTATATCGAGTGGGATAAGTCAATTTTATAGGTCGTTCAGTGTGAATAGGTGTCTATTTATACCGTACGTCAACTGGCAGACGTTATAAGTGTAAGGGTCTAATGAGATTTCTGTATTAAGTTCTAAGAGGCAGCAGTAATGAGGCTGTCACAAGAAATTAATCTCCTGTACCACATTCATTACGTTTCTTTTAGGATATTAATGAACCAACTACGGGAAATGGATTTATATTTCTGATGTTCTTTTGAATTAAAGTATTATGCGGTGGTGGTTCAGTAAGCTCCTACTTACATCCGAAAGAGCGCAGGGTTAAATTTCATGTAAGGCCCGATATGTACCTCTGAGTTTACAGATCAATCTGACTCATGTACTGTTATTTTCATAAGGAAAAATCAACTGTCTAGTAATAAGTTGTATCTCTCTCTCTCTCAGCCGAAAGACGTCCACTGCTGGACAAAGGCCTCCCCTAAGGATTTCCACAACGACCGGTCCTGCGCTGCCCGCATCCATGCGCACCCCGCGACCTTCACCAGCTCGTCGCGTCGGTCCACCGAGTGGGAGGCCTGCCAACACTACGTTTTCCGGTTCGTGGTCGCCACTCGAGAACTTTTCTGCCCCAACGGCTATCTGTTCTACGAGCTATGTGCCCCGCCCACTGCCACTTAAGTTCCGCGATTCTGCGGGCTATGTCGGTTACTTTAGGCCTCCTACGGATTTCCTCATTTCTGATTCGATCGCGCAGGGAAACTCCGAGCATAGCACGCCCTTTGGGCAATAAGATGTATAAAAAAACTAATAATTTTCGGATTTTTGCAGTTTTTGCTTATTTCGTTTACTTGTAACTTCTAAAAAGACACGAGACTTTCTCATGTCTGTGTCTAAAATTTCGAATCGAGCACGTTTAGTAATATTATCAATATCAGAAAGTTACGTGTGCATATTGCGAAGGCAAACATCTTGAGTGAAGGTAAATATCACGTTTTGTACAGTTTACGGACCCAAGACGAGACGTTATTTTTGTTAAACGCCACTTAGTGCCAAAATCAATGGTTCTAATTCCGCAGATAATTCAGGGATTCCGTGCTGACCTTTGATGTAATTACCTCGTTAAAGGTGTTAGTGTAATCGCAGTCGATAGAATTAGACGACTTAACGACCTTTAGTCAGGGCATCCAGATTAAATAAAGTAAGTAAAAATTCTTTATTGCACCAAAACAAGTAAAGGATACATTGAGACTTAATAAATAGGTAATGCGTACAATAGGTGACCTTATCGCAAGTGCAATCTCTTCCAGGCAACCTAAGCGAACGGTAAGAAATAAACATATTAAGTAGGTATTAGGAATTAGATTTTTTTTTACGGAGAAACAGCAAACCTTGTACGATATTTGTTTTTAAACTCGGGTCAGCGTTTTTGCGTATATATTCCAATCAGTCAGTGTTCAATTTAATCATCATCATTGCAGCCTTTGTTTCTTCCGTCTTCGGACTTAGGCCTTCTACAATTTATTTCATGACTCCCTGTCACTGGCCTTCCTCATCCAGTTGTGACCGATATGCTTCCTGATATCGTCTACCCATCTCTCTGCTGGATGACCCCTTTCCCTCATCACAGATTTAATATAAGTACTACGTACAGAAAGGAAACTCCCTGCCCCTCCCGCAATATGGCACCCCCCGCACCCCCCGCACTTATCCACCGTTCTTGTGTGGTTGTGGGACGTTCGACTATGAAAACGCACACATTGACGTGTTACTGACGCGTTCACGGATATACAGTTTCACTTGTAGTAGTAGTAGGTATATTTGACGCGCCGTTTCTATGAAGCGCCCGCCCTATGCCCTCGTGGTCTCTCTAGGTCTCCACTCTAACACTCTTCGAGGCCAACGTTCTGTGCCCATACTCGCAACATGTTCTATTTAATATGGTAAACAAATACGTTAATACAACCTATACGAAAAATATTTATAAAAATATTTAGGCTCCGACTGTAACAGATAGCGCTGTTTGAAGATATTCCTCATAAAACGCGTAATACTATCTGATGCTCATAACTCCGGAATAGCTGGAGGTAAACAAAAATGGTTCCGTTTTAATAGTTGTACATACGAGAACGTGCCTTGCGATAAAATGTTTGTAATCTTTTTGTTAGACTAGCTGTTCCTAGGGACTTCACTTCTATAGATTACTTTTAATTAAATTTTCTTGTTTGTTATCTTTCAATTACTTGTTTTATCAACTCGACCCACTATCTTCTACTACTAATCTTCCACTATTACTATTGTTATCCGAATGTCCGATCTATTACTATTGTTTGTAAAAATCAATGTATTTTCCTTTATAAAGTTTTGTTAGTGCTAAAACTAAATTAACAGTTCAGTTAGATATTTGCCATACTTATTTTGCCGTTTTCGCAAAGGATTTATGCTTTGAGAAGAACAACTACGCTTATTTATTATAGGAGTTGCTATGCTTATTATTCGATACTAGCTATGCACTGCGGCTTCTCTTTCGTGGTAATTTTGTGGTTCTGAATAGCCTCCCTTACTATGGTTGATCATACACAGAAATAATTATTATAATCCGATTATTAGTTTTAGAGATTAGCGCATTCAAACAAACAGTCACACTCTTTAGCATTTTTATATATATACCTAGTTTAGAATTAAAGATTGTAATGGGCGTACTGTACAACAAGACTTTAATCTACTTAATTGACGCAAATTAAAAATAACAAATTATTTCGCATTTTGGCCGGTGACGGCTACTCTCAGCACTAGTTAAGAATTTCACGGATGTTTTAAAAGCGTAATTATGAACATTCTTTGTAGCCATTCTCGTATCCAAGCGAAATGGCAATAGAAGATGTTAGGTATTTAGAGACAATGTGTTAGCTAAATGCCTAACATTTTCGTTGGGTCCAACTATTTGCGAAAATGTAAGGCATTAGGCTAACATTTTGGGGCTCAGACAAATGACTACTACTCTGTAACTTTTGCTAAGAGACATTTTTCAATGTTTCAACTGTTATATTAATTTAATAAAACTAAAGAGATTTTAACTCGACTACGCAAAAAAGAGTGATATGTTTTATTTTACATATATTAAAAAAATATATGGAAACCTATTATTTTTTTATAGTAGGCATAGGAATAAAAATGGACCTTTTAAGCTAAGGCACGTTACTATACTACTTTTGAAATTAAGACGCAATTTAAAAAATAACAATTTCCATTTTTAGTCACCATCTTTTTTGTTTTTGGATGCAATTACTATAGTCATCATTGGCCACATTATAATAACGACCTATGCCTCATTATATCTTATAGTTCTGCCAGGCAACTACACAGTAATAGACCAGAACTCCCATTAAACTCGAGAGGGTCCATAAACTACAAGTATTTTGCGCAGAATTCCTTATAGGCATACCGTACGTTGGAACACTTGGCCTATGTTAGTCAAGTTAACGGTCGGTTATATCTGTCAAAGTGTCTAGGCCTTTAAGAATTATTACTGAATAAAATAAACTCCCATAGGTAAATATGTACAGGGGGCCATGGAAAATTATACCACTTTTTATAGTCTATCGTATTTCAGGTGGTATACTTTTCTATGTGGCCAACCGTACGTGAAGACTGAAAAAAATTAGTCATGATTAAAGGCGATCCATGCTAATCAGCATTTGTCATAACTAAACCAAGTACTTTAAATAAGATTATGATAAAATTTGTCATTGGGTGAACTAAACCATCGATGTTAACACGTTCCGCCGTTACGTCTATGCATTGAATATCGAACAGTCACTATATTAATATAGTGAACGTAGAAAGTTGAAATGTTGCAGAGTAACCTATATAAGTAATCTTATAGCGTAAGTGAGGAAAGGATTCCTAAGAGAGGGAAATTTAAGGATAGATATGAGGCACGATAAGGAGGTAAAATGGGCGAAGTCTGGGAAAAAGCCAGTAAATAGTATAAGAGCAGTCATAAATAAAATATTACTTGATGGAACGTGTTTCGATATAAAGTAGGTCAATCTATATGTAGACAGAAGATAATATCATATTCAATACTGATGTATCGGAGGATCTTTGAAGCGTTTGCCAGCGGCCTAAACACACAAGTAGCCATATTTCTCTAGGCCGCGTAAAATGTTGCTTTTCCTTGGGCAAACATGGGACAGAGCTGAAAAAGAAATGTAAGTGACTGTACAAAGATTCTTATACGCGGAGTGTGTGTAAAGATGATTTTTTGTGGAACAGAAGTAATCAGGATATGTTTGATTTATTCGACGCAAAGTAGGGGCAGATATGTAGTTTCTACGAAGTATTTGTCTGTGGAAAAAATATTTTAAGAAGTATATGTCGCGGATACAATTATTATTTTTATTATCAGTTTAAAAGTGAAAGCGTAACAGAAGTGTGGATAATATGGAAACATGGACGGGCGCCTTTTTTTCATTTTCTTTAATGAAAGCATGGTCGCATTTTCTCCTGAAATACCCAAAAATGTATCCCACGACGGGCAAGAATGTCACCGACATTGCCGTTAAATATCTGAGTTAAAGTGACACTTATTGGCCACGATACGAGTCGACAAATAACAAAACAACAAGAGTTTATATGTCGAGATTTTTACAACCACAGAATTTGCAATAATATAAGCAAAAGAAGTGTTATACACGAGTTATTTTGCCGCCGAACGTAAGCCGCATAGGATTCTAAAGATTGTTAGCTCATTCACACACATTTAAACAAAAAGAATTCGTTCAATTTTGAATGAGAGATTTTCCGTGACATAAATTAAAAAATGATATAGTTCCAGATGACTTCGTAGATGGCGCTTAGTAAAAGGCGAGAGAAAAAGTTTCATACAACAAGCAAAAAATTTATGGGATTGGCATTTAAAAAAAATAAAACTTAGTAAAAAAACATCTAAAAAGTATCAATATTGTGATTTGTGCAACTGTCAAACTATTAGGTGATTTTTTATGCCTATTTTTTATGGTTGACAGGAAAAAGCGGACCATATAGGTTCAGCCATTATTACGACTCGGCTTTCATAAAACGCTATCTGTTGAGACTTTGAAATACAATTTTTTTTTCTTAATTAGCTGTCAGAAAAAAATCGCTCATTTTCAATTACGTTGTGCTTGCTTTTTTGTGAGTGACAGACCAACATTTCTTAGTGAAAACACACATAACGACCCTTTTGGCAATTTTAATGGAGTGGTTTGCCGTTGCCTTCTCCATTTCACACACTAGCTGATAATCATCAACCAGAGTGCAGGTTTCCTCACGATGTTTTCCTTCAACGGAAGCAAGTGGTGGTCGATAAAACTATCATAGGTAGGTTCATGAGTCAGATTGGTATACAAACTCATGTAGCACGGGCAGGATTCGAACCTGGGATCTTTGCAGCCACAGGCGGGCGCCCTACCACTCGGCCACCACCGCTTCGCACCGGTATTTCTATTGCCTGATTCCAAATTCGCGGTCCCAGCCCTCCTTGAAAAACACCCTTCATCTATATAATCCTCTTGGGAAATTCATGGAAAACTTTGACCATAACTTGAGCGCGGGAACGTTGTTTTTACACGTGGTTTTTATGAGTTACTGCCGCGATTATTATTCTCATCCCATCTGTTCTACAATGCATTGTTATTTAAGTCCGTGCATTAAATAAAGTAGTTATATTTTCAGAATCCATATTTTTATAAATGCGAAAGTCTGACTTTAACGCTGCTATGACTAAATTAATATTAATCGAGATAGGCCTAAAGTAAAATAAAGGCTTGCCTAAAAAAATAAACACCTCAGAGGTTGAATTAAAACATATACCTATGTAATTCAATATTAGGTATTAATTTATATCAGAGGAGTTTCAATCAGAAGCGGATAATGAACTCTCGAGCGATGAATGAAATTATTCAACATTAAAACAATATTACGTTCAAACTTATCTGAAAGAGAGTTTTTAATAAAGTGGTGAAACTTTTGCGAGAAGTTTCGAAATTAAGTGTGAAAAAAATTCTGAAAATTTGTTTCGAAAAATATACCCCGGGCGTTTTGAAAGATATTTTTTTAAGCGACATGGTTGTACGTACAGTCGTTTCTTTTTAGAATTTAGCTGAAAATTAAAAACGCTTGAGTATACTTTTGCTATGTCTATATGTCTGTACGTTTAGCTCTGAGACTGAGGATATATCCCACAAAACAAATTATAGATGCGTAGGTTTGGATGTGTTAAGTGTGTGAATATGTGGATATTTGTCACTCAATGACACATATATAATACTAGCTGTCGACCGCGGCTTTGCCCGCGTGAGTTTCGCTTAGATGAAAAATCTCTCTTGGAGCTTTTCATCAGATGTTCCAGATCTTCAATTTTTATACGTCAGCAGAAAATGCTCATCAGGTTGAACGACTTTTAATAAGGCGCCATTTCCATATATGTTATAGTGTAACTGGTCTCTTGCAGTTCTTCATCAGATGTTCCAGATCTTCAATTTTTATACGTCATCAGAAAATGCTCATCAGGTTAAACGACTTTTGTTAAGGCACCATTTCCATATTTCTTATAGTTTAGCTGGTCTGTTAAGGTTCTTCATCAGGTGTTCCAGTTTTCAAAATCAATTATAGCCTACTAGCTTTTGCCCGCGGCTTCGCCCGCGTGAATTTCCCACGGGAACAGTGCTTTTTCCCGGGATAAAAAGTAGCCTATGTGCTATTCCAGGTCATTATCTACCTCTGTGCAAATTTCATCGAAATCCGTCCAGTAGATTTTGCGTGATTGAGTAACAAACATCTCACAAACTCACAAACTCACAAATTCATTCAAAAACTCACAAACTCTGACTCACAAACTCCACAAACTCACAAACTCACAAACTCACAAACTCACATCCAAACTTTCGCATTTTATAATATTAGTATGGATATGTTGCCCGGGCTTAATAATAGCTATACAACAACAAAAGTTTCATTCAAATCCCTCCAGGGGCCCTATTTTTGAAAGGATGACATACCGCCGAAAACGAATAGACTATTATGTCGCACTCGTCCTATTATGTCACATAAAAACATAAAAGTGCACACCGCAAGTGCACCTACATCGGACGTGTTTGTGTCAGCTCTGCATTTTTATTTTGATATTAGCGGTTAAAAGTTTATCAAATACATCGAGTCATATACTACATGAAACAGTTTTTTTCGGACTTCTCTTTAACATATAAACTGTGATTGTGCTCATAAAATTGTGCGTGCTATAATCAATTTAATCTCAAAATTTGCTTAGTGATATTTCTTACAAGTGGGTGATCGGAATATTCGCACTTGCTCAGTACCTTCAAGTTCCATTATCATAGCGACTTATAAACAATCCGGTTATGGCCAATACTTTCATCCACAAGAGCTTAAGATTAAACTGGCGCAGCGGTAGTGCGCTGGTCGGACGCCTGAGAGTTCGATGGTTCAAATCCCACCCGGCGTAGAAGTTTTTTTTTTTTTTTTTTTTTTCTTGACATAAAAATATTTTCTTCAATATTGGCTGCCTAGAGAAGAGATCAAAGAGTTCAAATCCACATAAGACTATCAAGAAAATATATATATATATTTTTTGTATATATATATTTTTTTTTTTTTACGTCTTCCCTTGTATTCGCAAACAATAAATAGAAATCAACAAAAGATGGCAAACTGCGACAAACATTGTATTGCTTGCAATAACACTTTGCCGCCACTCGAAAGAAAAAGAGACATGTGCTGGTGCACATATTGTAAACAAGATTATCATTTAAAATGTTTAAATATAAACAAGGAAGCATTCTGTAAAGCTGGACTTAAAAGCGAAATCTCTTTGGAAATGTCCTACTTGTTTCAACGTAACAAATCGTCGTAAGGGAGACAACACGAACTTACACCTGTCAGAAATGAGGTGACTTTAGATGACTCAGTAATGTCATGCGACGACTCACTTCTTGTCGAACAATCTAATACTACACTACATCCTCAGCCATTCTACTTCCTATGCGTCCTTCTCTAGGAGGAGAAGTTACATTAGATAGTATCGCGAAACTATTGGATTTGTCTAAACTCGAGAGCCAAGTTAGAATCAGAAAAATTTGAAGCATTTAAAAAATCATTTCACTCCTAGTATGAGCCAACTAATTAAAAAAGAAGTGGTTGCAGCTATTGACCAAGTCAGGGTTGAATTTACACAGACTACTGATTTCTTACACCATGGGCAGAAAGGAGCTTAAGTCGAATATAGAATCTACTGATACAAAAGTCAAGGCACTTGAGAAGCAAAATACCGATCTGAAGAGCGATTTGAGATGCACCTGCAACGGCGTTTGGAGTCGGTAGAAAAAGTATCGCGGAGTCTCAACGTAGAGATTCAAGGAGGTTCCTGAGAAAAGAAATGAAAATGTATTGACGCTTGTCAAAGATAATCTTTATGATACAGTGAGCCTTCCTACTACAGATACTGAAATAGGTACATGCCGCAGAGTTGCAAAATTGCCTACAACTTCGGCCAGCCGTCCGCGAAATATTTTGCTCTCGCTTCCTTCCGTCATCGGACATCGTGACACCCTTCTGTCCAGCAGTCAAACGTTATAACAAAGCCAATCCCGGCAATACGTTAAGCTCTGTTCACTTAGAGTATACAGGGCGACAAGAGTCTAATCTATGTTTCTGAACACCTATCTCCAGAATGCAAGGAGCTCTTCGCGCTTGACCAGAGCAGCAGCCAGAGGGAAATACAAATACGTATGGGTCAAATATGGAAATATTTATGTAAGAAGAGATGAGAACTCTCCGGCAGTCCATATCAAAAACAAGGACTGTTTATCATAAAATTAATTGATTCTCCTTAGAAATTGCTTAACTTTTTATTACTTTAATATATATTATTACACACATTACTTTGTAACTTGTATAATTTCATTATGCTTATGTACTATCAAAATGTGAATCGCATGCGTTCCAAAACACATCAACTCTATACAAATATACTCAACAATGATTACGATGTCATCTGCTTAACTGAGACAAATTTAGATATAGGATTTTTAATGAAGAAATGTTTGATGAGCGTTACAATGTATTCAGGCGTGACAGAAACGATTGTTCTTATAACAGGAGGAAAGATGGAGGAGGTGGTGTAATCTTGGCTATAAAAAAAATGCTACACTGTTATCCGTAGACCATCCTGGGACAGTAACTTTGAAGACATATGGATTTCACTTTATACCAAACTCTTCCTACTCGTGCGCCACTAAATATTTGTTTATGTTATCTTCCGCACTTATCACTTCAGTCTGAATGACGTTGATAAATTTATGAAACACTGTCATAAATATTATACTCAAGTAATAACTCTTCAGGACATTTTTTGATGAGTAGTAGGCGACTTTAATTTTTCCTGATATAGACTGGGTAAAGTACGATCTTGATTCACGATTGATTCCACAGCACTACTGGTTCGGCTACTAAAAGACCGCTTTCTTCTAGACACTATGGCATTGTGCAATCTTAAACAGTATAACTGTTTTCCAAAACTCGAATGAGCGCCCCTTTTTTTTAGATTTAGTTTTTATCTACTATAAACGACCTTTCAGTAAATAAAATCGATCCATTGTTAAAATTGGATAATCACCATCCAGCCTTAATGATCAACCTTGATTACCCCAATAACAAACCTAATGTTATGAAGTCTAATCCTAATGTCTTAAAACCAAATTTTTACAAATGTAACTTTGAAAAAGTTAATGAGTATTTAAAAAAATTAACTGGTATGATCTTTTCAATGATTTAGATCCCGATAGTGCTGTTGAAGCTTTGTATGAGGAAATTAATTCAGCTATTCTCTTGTACACTCCTCTGAAGAAATGTAATCCTCACCAATATCCATACTGGTTTAGTTATCCTCTTATCCAATGTCTTCGTGAAAAGAAAAAATATCACAAATTATTTAAAAAATTTGCCAACCCAAGGGATTATGATACCTACACAATGTTGAGAAGTCGTAGTAAGCGTCTTATTGATGAATGTTATAAATCAATGCAGGATGAAGTTGAGGTTAGCCTAGACAAAGATGTTAGACAATTCTTTAAATTTGTTAATAATAAAAAATCCAGTAAAACCAAGGGTGTACCTGAATCTATGAGTTGTGGCGATAGAGTTGCAACAGATCCCCAAGGTGTTTGTGAACTTTTTTCTACTTATTTTTCCTCTGTCTATGAAGTCCCTGACGACAGTAATTCTTCATTTGAACTACCTAACAGACATAATCTTACACTTCATAACGTGACTATAACAAGAGATGATATAATTAATAAAATCAAAAGGTTAGACACGCATAAAGGGCCTGGTCCCGATGGTATCCCATCATTGTTTATTAAAGAATGTTGCGATGAACTAAGTGTACCATTATGTATTGTTTTTAATAAATCACTCAACAGTGGTATTTTCCCAAAAGTTTGGAAAAATGCCTATGTCATACCGATTCATAAGTCAGGGGATAAATCTAAATGTGAAAATTATAGACCAATTAGCATTCTATCATGCATAGCTAAAATCTTTGAGTCTCTTGTTTATGAACATATTTACAGCCATGTTAAACAAACCATTTCCAATTCCCAGCATGGTTTTGTTTCTGGCAGGTCAACCATTAGCAACTTACTCGTGTATAAAAATTACATATGTCAGGCATTTGCAGCCAATCAGCAAGTTGATTCGATATACACAGATTTTTCTAAAGCTTTTGATAAAGTGGACCACAGAATACTCTCCATTAAACTGGCTGCATATGGGATACATGGCAATTTATTGCGTTGGATAATATCTTATCTCTCCCGACGGAGTCAAATCGTTGCAGTAAGAGGGTTTTTATCTAAGCCGGTGAATGTAACTTCTGGAGTTCCCCAAGGCTCTCATCTAGGCCCGTTGTTATTTATAATATTTATAAATGATTTGGTTAATCGTATTTCAAGCCAAGTTTTATTGTACGCCGATGACCTGAAATTATTTCGCGTAGTTAATGGTATCAATGACTCCCTCCTGCTGCAACGTGATTTGGACTATATAAATGACTGGTGTTCTAGCAATAAAATGTATTTAAATGTGGATAAGTGTTTTTACATAAGCTTCACAACTAAAAAAAGTCGGATTCAGTACGTTTACTATATTGGGAATCAATCTTTGTCTGAGAGGTATGTAGTGAAAGACTTGGGCGTCTATTTTGATTCAAAATTGAATTTTAAAAGAGCATTTTGAGTACATTTCAAATAGAGGTTATCAGCTGGTCGGTTTTATTATACGGAATATGAAGGATTTCAAAAAACCGTCCACCTTGATTTTTCTTTTGATATGTTGGCTCGTTCTATCCTTGAATACGCCTCAGTTGTGTGGTCGCCTTTTTATAATGTTCACTCTGCTAACATTGAACGTGTCCAAAAGATGCTTTTTGCGATCCTTATGTTATAAATATGGCTTGATCCGCACACTTCCATCATATGATGCTAGGCTGAATCACTTTGGTATAGATACATTAGAAAAACGAAGACAAATTTCACAATTAGTTTATCTCCATAAAATTATTCACTCCTCCATCGACTGTCCTGAACTTCTACATTTATTAAATTTTAATTGCCGAACTCGTCTACGTGATCCAAGCATTTTTTCGCCTAAATGTTTATAAAAATAATACTTCTTTCTTCAATCCGATCGTTAGAATGTGTCGGGATTTCGACGAACTTAGGCATCGTAACGCTGATCTAGACATCTTTAATCCCAATCTGTCTCAATTTAAACGCACTGTTCTATCTATTTTAGATGATCTTTAAATAATGTTAGTTAATAATATCGTATATTCAAACTTAACCCTTTTGTTAGCTGTTGTTTTTAATAATTTTAGTTAAATGCACAATTTATTTTGTATAACTGTGTACACTCTAGTGGATTGCAGATTAGTTGCAATAACATCTGTTATTTAGATTTAGATTTTTATTGTATGTAATCTGTTTGTGTGCCTTAAAAAAAAATAAAAAATAAAATAAAAAAAGCCGTATTTTCACCAAATCACTCGTCTAGCAATGTTGCCAGTGATATGAAAATAATGCGAAGAGAAATAATTTCTGCTCCATTCTACGCAACTAAAACCGAATCGGTAACGAATAGTAAAAAAATGTTCGTGAATTTTTAATCAAAGAGAACGTAAATGTTAAACGGAACGCAAAAATGAAATTCTAATAGACACCATCTATATCCGTATCCGGTTGTCTATGTCATTCATGATTTTGACGTAAAAAACGTTTCGAATACCAACTTCATACGAAAACGAGTGGTCTAGACCACTCGTTGCGAATTATTCGACATAGGCAATTCAAAAATACGGAATAATGGATATCGAATGAAAAATCATTCGGCTCACGCTTTTTTGGTGAGTCACACTTTCCAAAAATAAGGCCCCAGTAGTTTTTGCGTGAAACGCGTACATACATACAGACAGTCAGACAGACATACAGAAAGACAGACAGACAAAAAATTCCAAATTTTTTTTTTTGTTTTCTATTATTCTTTTTAAGTGTCCCTCTATCCATTTCAGTCAAAAATACTAAATGTACAGACAAAATATTTTTACTGTTTTATTATATGTATAGATTCCGGACGAATTTCGATGATATTTGGTACACTTTTTACACTTAAAAAAAATCAATTTTTTTCATCATCACCTTCCGTCGCTCTTGCAGTTAGATTGAATAGGTAAACTTGCGCTGACGCCTACGTCTGCCGCAGGTTTACTGTCATCAAAAATGTTGTCATGTGTCATTTACATTTAAAAAAGTAAGCAAAATATTGTACAATCGGTCAAAACCGCAAACTTTCACTCCTGTACGTGCCAGTTATTTCGCTCTGACAAATTCACATGGCATGTCCACGGCACTGCATTTTACTCGAACAGAATTGGAGTGCACTTTGCCATTCAGAATCCGCTCCAATTTCTACCTGTCCAATTTGGAGTGGTTCGGTGTATTAGAAAATTAAACCTGCTAAGATAAAAAATTTAAATTTTTACCACTTGTTATATAGAGGAGTTAAATAACTTATTCACTTTAAGCACTTTAAGTTAAATACAGTGCCCGAAAAGAGTCTTTTATACATTTCAGTTTAAAAAAAATTGGGCACTTTAAAATATAAAAATTAAAGTTAATTTATTTTCCGGAAATGATGCAGTGATGTTTGTACTGCCTTCATCTCTTTAGAAAAACGTTTAAGCATATTTAGGTAAATTGAATAATTAAGAAATTTTAGACATATTACTTTTTTTGTTCCAGTGTGACAAACATCTTCCTCGTCAACCTATCGGTGGCTGACCTGCTGGTGACACTGTTCTGCATGCCGGTGCAGATCGCCAAGTCGGTGACCCTGCTGTGGTACTTCGGAGAGGTCACGTGCAAGACGGTCAACTTCCTCCAAGGTCAGTAGCATCTTATCAATCAGTGGCTGACCTGCTGGTGACACTGTTCTGCATGTTGGTGCAGATCGCCAAGTCGGTGACCCTGCTCTGGTACTTCGGAGAGGTCACGTGCAAGACGGTCAACTTTCTCCAAGGTCAGTAGCATCTTATCAATCAGTGACTGACCTGCTGGTGACACTGTTCTGCATGCCGGTGCAGATCGCCAAGTCGGTAACCCTGCTCTGGTACTTCGGAGAGGTCACGTGCAAGACGGTCAATTTTCCTCCAAGGTCAGTAGCATCTTATCAATCAGTGGCTGATCTGCTGGTGACACTGATGTTCTGCATGCCGGTGCAGATCGCCAAGTCGGTGACCCCTGCTCTGGTACTTCCCGGAGAAGGTCACGTGCAAGACGGTCAACTTCCTCCAAGGTCAGTAGCATCTTACGAGTACCAATCAGGGGCTGACCTGCTGGTGACACTGTTCTGCATGCCGGTGCAGATCGCCAAGTCGGTGACCCTGCTGTGGTACTTCGGAGAGGTCACGTGCAAGACGGTCAACTTCCTCCAAGGTCAGTAGCATCTTATCAATCAGTGGCTGACCTGCTGGTGACACTGTTCTGCATGCCGGTGCAGATCGCCAAGTCGGTAACCCTGCTCTGGTACTTCGGAGAGGTCACGTGCCAAAGACGGTCAACTTCCTCCAAGGTCAGTAGCATCCTTATCAATCAGTGGCTGACCTGCTGGTGACTACCCTGATATTCTGCATGCCGGTGCAGATCGCCAAGTCAGTGACCCTGCTCTGCAATTACTTCGGAGAGGTCACGTGCAAGACGGTCAACTTCACTCCAAGGTCAGTAGCATCTTATCAATCGGTGATGGCCGACCTGCCGGTGACACTGTTCTGTGTGCCAGTGCAGCTCACTGGAAGTTGGTCACCTTGCTCTGGTACATCGGAGAGGTCACGTGCAAGACGGTCAACTTCCTCCAAGGTCAGGAATATCTACCTCGTCAATCAGTGGGTAATCTGTTTGTGATGTTGTTGTGCAGATCCCCATGTGTAACTATGCTAAGATACTTCGAATCGACGACTTATAAGGCTTCATAAGGCTTCGAGCTACAAGGACTTCCGCGCGCGGAACGGAGACCGTGTTGCTCTAAGTCATAAGGAGATCCGAAGTATTAAGGTAACTAATTAAATATCTAGTGGTTCGCCGCGAACTTAGACCTCGCGATTATTATTTATAGAGCAATATTTATTTTCATAAAAATGCGTACTTCTCAAAAAAGGTTAAACCGATTTTGTTGCGCAACTAACTTAAAAATTCTATAGATAGTTGCTTCATGTATTAAATTAATTCAACGGTTCGAGAGTTATTGCGGAACAAACATTACATACACACATACAAATAGAGGTGTTCCAAACTGTTTTTGTAACGGTTATATTGCTATTGCAGTATTTTCATAACCTATTATGTTAACTGCTGTTGCTATCTTCTCTCAGCCGAAAGACGTCCACTGCTGGACAAAGGCCTCCCCAAGGATTTCCACAACGACCAAAGTCAAAGTCAAAGTCAAAGTCAAATATTTTTATTCATGTAGGCTTAAAAATAGCACTTATAAATCGTCACTTTCTTGTTTTTTAGTTAGTTGACGTCAAAAAAATTACTTAAAGCTAAGTTTACCACCGCCTCCAAAGCGCAAGTGGAGAAGAGGCGGCGCAACAAACTCCACTGCTGCATTTTCTCCAAAGACGTCACTTTACAACATATGTCTTACAATTAAATAACTGTATATGTGGACGAATATACATTGAATATATATATATATATTAAATGTCAAATTTATAAACTAGTCGTTCGCTGCGAACGTAGACCTCGCGACTATTAAAATACAATATTTATTTTTTACAAAAAATTAAATATCTCAAAAACGGCTGGACCGATTTTGATGCCCAACGAACTTGAAAATTCTATTAACCTTCTTCTCTTCTTCTTCCGTGCCTTATCCCATTATTTGGGGTCGGCCCTCCTCGTACGTCGGCGCCAGGACGATCTGTCCTGGGTTGTCAGAGTGTCCACTTGAGCCCGTCCCAAATCTTTGGTGACGGTTGTCATCCACGTTGCTGGCGGTCGTCCTCTGCCCCTTCTTGTTTCAGGTATGGCCATAGCTCTCCTAACCGCATGCTCTTCCCCTCTTCTCATCACATGGCCAAACCATCTCAGACGACCCTCGGCCATCTTGTCTGCTATTGGAGCGACTTTGAAGGAGCCTCTGATATATTCGTTCCGAATCCTGTCAAGCCTCGTCACACCAGCTGACCATCGCAACATTTTCATTTCAGTTGTGTGCAACTTTTGCTCATGTTTTTTCGTAGAAGCCCAACACTCGGAACCGTACATCATAGCAGGCCTTACTGCAGTCTTGTAGACTTTACCCTTAAGTTTTATTGGCATTCGATTATCACAGAGCACTTCTGTTAGGGATCTCCACTTCAACCAGGCTGCATTTACTCTGTGGGTAACATCTACGTCTATATCTGCATCTGCAGTTAACATTGACCCTAGATATTTAAATTGGTCAACTTTAGGCAGTGGTTCTCCTTGAATGCAGATGTCAGTGCATTGGGATGGTTGGTCGCCAAAGCCGCACATCAGGTACTCTGTCTTGGTTCGGCTAATGCGGAGTCCATTGTTCTCGAGCGCTTCTCTCCATTTCTGAAGGTTGGCATTCAATCTATCTGCACATTTGTCTATAAGCACAATATCGTCCGCATATAGCATGTTCCACGGTAGAGGGGACTGGATGTCTTTCGTTAGATAGTCCATAGCCAGATTAAAAAGAAAAGGACTAAGTGCAGACCCCTGGTGCACTCCGACTTTTACCTCAAAGGATTCACTTAACCCAGCCATACTTCTTACCTGCGTTCTTATGCCATCATACATGTCCTGTACAAGAACGATGTAGTACTCAGGTATACGATATGCTCTCATAGCTTGCCATACCAGATGTCGCGGTACTCGGTCAAACGCTTTCGAGATCTATGAAAACTAGATGCAGGTTCTTTTATTAGCTCGATGTTTTTCTATGAGAATTCTTAAAGTTTGGATGGCATCGGTCGTGGATTTTCCCGAAGTAAATCCAAATTGATTTTCAGTTATGGATACAATTGATTCAAAACGGTTGCAGAGTATGCGCTCCCATAGTTTCAGTGTATGGGAAGTGAGCTTGATACCTCTGTAGTTACAGTAGAGCCTTTTTGTACCTCATCTACGGTGATATTCTCTATGGGTCCCGGTATCTTGGGTGTAGCGGCTAAAGGTTGGCTTGGGAATTCCTCATTAAGTAGGCATTTGTAGTATTGACACCATCTGTTGTTGATTTTGTCGTTTTCTGTCAGTAAATGTCCCTTCTCATCTTTAATGTACTTATTTGTTTTTACGTCTAGACTAGCTGTGTGCCGTTGTTTTGCCAGTTTGAATATATCTTTGTCATTATTTGCATTTTCTAATCTAGTATAGAGTTCTTCCCTCGCTTCTGCCCTACTCCGTGCAACCATACGTTTTGCAGTTTTTTTGGTGTTATTATATAATGTGCGATCATCATCCAGTCCAGAAATTTGCCATTGCTTGAAGTGTTCTTTTTATTTTGCAAACAGTTTTTGACTTCGTTATTCCACCAAGTGGGGTCCTTATTGTTTCCCAGCCCACCTTTTGATACACCGAGGGTTTTTTCGGCTTCGGTTTTGCAAAAAGTCTGAAAACTAGACCACATTTCTTCAGCTGTTGTGTTGCCATTGTTCTCCATATCCTCCACCAATCTTTTCCCAAGGGTGTTTACCAGTTCTTCTCCCTTTTCTGTACGCAGGAGATGCCACTTAATCTTTGGAGTTTTATCGACAGTATGTGTTATAGGTTTCGCTAATCTGATACATCCAACCAGGATTCTATGTTGGGTTGTGAGAGCTTCACCCGGGATAACTTTACAGTCTTTAATGTTTTTGAGTAGATTTCTATCGCAGAGAATAAAGTCAATTTGGGATTGTTTGCCTCCGCTTTTATACGTTATCAGATGTTCTGCTTTCTTCTTGAAAAAGGTATTAACGATTGCCATGTTATGACTTATGCCAAATTTCATTATGCGGATCCCATCCTTATTATCCTTGCCATATCCAAACTCACCCCGAATGGCTCTATATGCCAAGTTGTTCTCTCCCACATGCCCATTTAAATCACCTCCAATATACTTCATTTCTCCGGGGGCTATGGAGTTCATTACGTCATCAAAATCACTCCAGAAGGTATCTTTGTCTTCGTCCGAACATCCACTTTGTGGTGCGTAGGCCGAAATGATGTTCATTGGTGGTTGTCTTTCTAAGGCCAATTTCACAGATATGATGCGGTCACTCTTTCTATCTATTTTTAGTATACGGTGTTTTAGATGTGAGTCCAGTACAATTGCCACTCCATTGTCGGTGTTTGTAATACCGTGATACAGAACTTGGTATCCAAGCCCTAAATCTCTTGACTTAGATCCCTTCCACCTAGTTTCCTGAAGACAGCATATATTAATATTTCGGGCCTGTAAGACTTTCGCCAGCTCTTGACTCCTACCGGTAAGTGAGCCTAAGTTCCACGTGGCTAATCTGATGTTGGTTAAGGTTTGCGTATGCGATTTCATATACTTGTCATTATTTTCGTCGCTTCTGGGGAACGCCCTAGCATGTTTATTCGCATTTATATCGCCATCGCCAACGTCGCTTCTGGGGTACGCCCTAGCTGATATCACTCTCTTTGATTTGACTTTTTCCATTTTATACGAGGAGGAAGTTATTGACTTTAGTTTTACGGCCGGTTGTCACCTGACGCCAAGACTGTACCTTATACTAAGGTTGGGTGCTGCCGTTGGCCCCTAAGAGGCTCATCCGCCACCATCCCTACTGAGTCCTCCAGCCTGAGTACTCAGCACCACACAAGACCTCGCCTTCAGAATATGTCCGAGAAGCTCTATGCAGGGGTTTTTTACGAAGTGTCCATCTTCGGCCTGTTGGTCCGCGGGAGCTATTTTATTTCACTCCTACCCTCCAGTCTCTCTTGCAGGAGTCTGGCGAGTATTCCCCTATCCGCCACCTGGGGACGCGTTCTCTAGATGTGAGGCTCACCCGAGAAGGTTGATATATCTGTGAAAATTCTATTAACCATCCCTACATATATTCCAACTTTCATCAAAATCGGAACAACGGTTCGAGAGTTATCGCGGAACAAACATACATACATACATACATACATACATACAAACAATGTGTTTTTCGCTCCAACTTGAATTATAGCCCTCGCTCGCTTCGCTCGCTCGGTCAATTAATAAAAATTATAAATTAATAAAATGTCATTGTAAAAGTAAAAGTACACAATGTACCTAGAGAGTAATATGACAGTCTTAGGAGGTCACTGTACCAGGCTCGGGCCACGCATTTTTGTCATTTACATAATCATCCGTCGTATAATATGCCTTCTTACAAAGTGTCTCCTTAATATAATGTTTAAATTTCTTGTCAGGCATATCAAGGACAGATTTTGGTATTTTATTATAATAGCGTATACAGTTTCCCACAAATGATTTCCTAACCCTAGCCAGTCTGTGCCCTGGAACGTACAAGTTATGTTTGTTTCGCAGGGATATATCTGTGACATCACAAACTTTTTTGAAAGACGAAATATTTTTCCTAACATGCATAATGTTATCAAAAATATATTGGGATGGTAAGGTTAAAATATCTATATCTTTGAAGAAATCTCTGAGTGAATCTCTTTTCTTAATCTGTAAATAAAACGAATAGCTCTTTTTTTGAAGTATAAAAATTGTTTGTATGTCGGCAGCTGCTCCCCAAAGTAATAGGCCATACGACATTAGGCTATGGAAATAACTAAAATAAACCAACCTAGCAGTTGCCACATCCGTCAGTTGTCTGATTCGTCTTACAGCATAAGCCGCGGAGCTCAGTTTTTTAGACAAATTAGAAATGTGAGCACCCCATTGTAATTTAGAATCTAATGTTATTCCTAAAAATGTGGTACTTTCAATGAACTCTAACTTATTACTATTTATATTGATATCAACATGGGCCTGCCTAACATTGGGAAGCGTAAATTTAATGCAATGGGTCTTACTTGCATTAAGCATCAGGTTATTAGCAGAAAACCAGTCTGATATGGCAGACAAAGTGCTGTTCACAGCATCCACATTTTCGCTATGGCGGTCAGTCTTAAAAATTAAAGACGTGTCATCAGCAAACAACACTATACCAGCCTGCTTCTCAACCATATAAGGCAGGTCGTTGACATAGACTAAGAAAAGGAAAGGTCCTAAAATTGAACCTTGAGGTACGCCAATCATAACTTTTGATCCTTTAGATTTTACGTTATTTAGGTCTACAGTCTGCAGCCTATCACTTAAATAAGATTTTATTAGTTCTATTGATTTAGTGTCAAAACCGTACTGAGAGAGCTTGAGCAAGAGAGTCTCATGGTCAACACAGTCAAACGCCTTAGATAAATCACAAAACGCTCCAATTGCATCCTGTGAATCTTCCCATGCATTGAAGATATGAGTAACCAAAGCCACTCCCGCATCAGTTGTGCATTTACCACTAGTAAATCCAAATTGTTGGCCGTGAAATAGATTGCGGATATTAAAGTACTGTTGCATTTGACTAAGCATAATCTTTTCAAATACTTTACTCAAGACTGGCAAAATAGATATAGGCCTATAGTGGCCAGGCTCTGATTTTTCACCTTTTTTAAACAGTGGAATTAATTTGCTAAGTTTCATTAAATTTGGAAAAATGCCTTGGTCAACACATTCATTAAATATATAAGCTAAGTCGACAGCTATGATATTTATTATATGGAAAATTATGCTAACAGACATACCACAGTGATCCTCAGACTTCTTAATGTTTAGTTCTTTAAAAGTTTTAATTATATCACTAGGGTCAATATGCGAGAATTTATGGTTAAAAGAACTTACCTAAGTGAATTTCAACCAAAATTATACGAAATATTACATCCGAAGAGATTTAATACCATGTAGTTACGTGTTATGTACTACTACCGTCCACACAATACAAAGCATATACATATTCTATAAATAAATAAGAAAAACTAACTTTTTCGGTCATCGTACATTCACTCATTAAGTACAGTTCCTTCGTTCACCGACAGTTAGCTAATGTCATTCTTTTTAGAGCTGCTGTTTACATTCTGCAACCCTGGGCACATAAGACATGGTAGCAGAGTTCTACGAGCGAGCATGTCATACGGGATGGGTGGGAGATTAAATCTCTTCGGATGTAATATTTCGTATAATTTTGGTTGAAATTCACTTAGGTAAGTTCTTTTAACCATAAATTATACTTCAATATTACATCCTCGAGATTTAATACCATGTAGATGTTTAGCGTAGATATGTTGCAGAATGAAAGAGACTGGTTATTCAACACTTTTTTTTTTTAATAATAATCTGATTTTGACAGGAAAGCGTTAGCGAATGGTGTATTATTTAACTCATTTTAAAGCAGTTTATATAACTACTTTGCAAGACAGTAAGAATTTCGAGTCTTGCCCACCGTCCTCTTGATCAAGTCGATGGACAGTCCAGCCTGGCTGGTCACGCTGTGAATGTGTTCACATTTACGCAACTTTCGCGTGTGATTTGTTTATTTATCGACTTATCATTTGAGAGGTGGGCGTTATGATTAATTGAAATGTTTATTTCAAATAGCTAATTAATGTTTTTTGCTGTGCATATACTTAAATTCATTTTTTATCATCAAATGGGAAGTTGACTGGAACAATTAGGAGCGGAGGATATAATCATATCATTAAAAGAAAGAAAGAAATTATGATACGATTCTTTCTAAAAGTTAATTAAAAGTAATTAATAGTAAAAATTAATAGTAATTATGTCAAGCATGCATTAGCATCTATACGCGTTGTTCAGTTGTCCACGCGAAAAAACTGTTTTGGCTGACAAATCATTTGTAACAGAATAATTCGTGTAGATATTACACATATATTGTAAAACAATGTTGAGATCCCAGGTAATAGGTAATATTTTTGGAAATTAAGTTTGATTAAAAAAATACTTTTTAACAGTCTTATTAATTGATTTTTATTAATTCTGATAAATTTTTATCAATTTTATCCTTAATGTACAATAAGTCCATAATATGCACCCTTTTCGACATGTTAGATTAAAATACGTAATGTGTATATTTTGGAGGCGTAGAAAAATAATTTAAATTTTCAATTGACAAAAATGAAACCATCGTCTTAAGCAACGTTATACTGACTAAGAATATCATTGCCTATGCCCTTGCCGGACAATGTAATGCAAGGAACGGCTGTACCACGGGGGTGCAGTTGTCTGGAAGATGATAGTGAAAGGTTTTTATTAGGTGTCATAAACGATATTTCAGAAACTGCAAACATTCCAACATAAAGGTGATGCCATTATTGAGCTAATAGGTACGAGCAGTATGTCGTGGCCTTCTTTTCAATAATTTATTCTACGGTATTTAAAAAAGAAAGCGAAAGGTGGAAATGCGTAGAAGAAATACGTATTGCAATTTACCGTAAATGCATCGATTTCATAAGCATTTGGGTCCCGTTTCCGGAAACCCTAGATGCAAATAGGTCAATGACCGCTTATCAAACGCGTTTGTTTATTAAGTATGAAGATTATGACGTGTGTAAGAAGCAAATATATATATATATATGTTTCACATTACTATTGCCTCGTATGTCTCTTGTTAGAGAGAAGAATTATATGCCGCCCATCCTATGTAAGAGATAACAGAGATGTTGTCGATTTTGAGCAATACACAACAATATTTTTTTATTATTATTTCCACAAAAGATTTAAATCCTGTAATATGTAATTAAGTTAACACTAACAACGTGTATCACGTTACAATCCAAAGAACGCACCTAAAAGTTGTAAACAATTAATGTGGTGAGTCATTTCATATGCACTCCAATTACCTCGAATGACCTCACCAACCCAGAAAGAATCATAGAGTAATCCGTAAGGATTTATAGTTCAAAATTCTTTCGAAAAGTTTTGTGTGGGCTTTTTCGATTATATTGACCCACCAAAAAAAATTGGATCAGTCGGTCGTAACCACGACATCTTGTAACAGTGGCAAAAAACGTTGACAATAAGAAAAACCCTGTATTAGCTCAGTAATTTACTACTAAGAAAAGTAGCTAATGATTTAAATACCTAATTTCAATATTTATCCTAACATGTTTAAAGCCAAAGAAACTTTTCGCGCTCAAGGCGTTTGGTACTTATTCAAACCAAACATAATTGTAAGCATAGCTAGTCTTTTCTTTGATTTTAATTTTTTTTTCCATAAGTACACAATAATTCCGCCGCTGTATATTTATTTACCTTTTCATTTTTGTTTAACTGTATATCCTTGGTAGCAGGTAAAATAAAGATATTACAAATAAACAACAAACATAATAATATACCTATTCATGTATAATAAGGTCTAACGTATGTTAAAAAGGTGAACAATTAAATATTGTTATTATTATCCAACCGTACCATCTTTAAGGTACCGATAAAGTCGTATAATGGCCGAATTTTGTAAAAGCAAAATAGTATTGCTATTTTTATTGGAAGTATTTTAACTAAGTTATAAATTCTGAATTTTTTTTTTTAATTATAAACATAAGGACTTGCATAACTGCATAGGTTGAATATTTCTTCTTTTATTTTTATATCTTCACACTACTGAACACAAAAGGAGCGTTTAGCTTTCAGGGTTCATGTATTTACATGATGTGTACTCTGAGCCGATACAAATTAATAATTTAACAAATAGGCTACCAATAGCCAGCTTGGCCTCTCAGCAAAGATTAAAGCGGTTTCAAAAAATTTTGGTAAAAATGTACAGGGCCAAACAAAGACCCACAGTAAGTAGTTAAATTCATATAATTGAGTGAATTTGAATCTTAGACTTATAAGTGAAAGGTTACCAGAAAGTTGACATGTTTATGGTCAATTATTACCATATGTTCAATGCGAGATATTAGTCGGTGTACGGTACATATGTTTTCCATTTTAAAATGAAGACAATTGATGGATTCGTTTGACTTTCATTAATTTAAGGTAAATCAAAAGCTCCTTAATTTTTAGTGTTAAAAATAAAGGAGAAACAAATGGATCTGGTAACTCATGGTAGGGTGGCATGGCACCGAGATTACAAGTTTCAATAAAGCGTTAAGCATTTTATTTTCAGGAAAAAAAACGATTTTTTTGTTCAGTAGTCTAGAACATACATTGACATAGAACAGCAATACTGGATCGTTGATAATTGTTTGCCAATAATCATGAAAGTACTGAATATGACCAGCGTGTTGTACCTGAACTAGCGCCGGTGAGCACGCGACTTGTTGATGCGTGCAGGCGCGTGCGGTCGAGCTCCTCTTCGCTGGTAACGCTGCACTGCTACAGGCACTAGCGTTGGCTGCTCGAAGCTACCGTTGTGTACGACGTGTTGGAGGAAAGCGAGTGTTTTCCCAACTTCATTGGTGGTTTTGTTAGAAATTCAGGTGCAGGCTGCTTATTTTGTTGACTAGATTCATATGTCAATTTCTTAGACATTTTCATATTTCATATCATGATATCATATGCCAGAGCATGAGCATACAGCAACAATGTAACATCACCATGACTTGGCGATATTTGGATTTAAGTTGATAAATGATACAGGAAAAAAAAACAGTAATCCCAGTGGTTTTTGAAGCGCAACATATGATCATAATATATAATTTGTCATTTGTAATAACTATAATTAAATAAAAAGTTGCACGAATTTTGATGGATTCTAAATATTGTATCATTCATAATGTTTATGTGACCACCAGTGATTAAAAATATATACGATTAAATTTATAACTTTTATTTCATATTATAGGTCAAGAAGACTTATCTAAATTTGAATCAAGCAATGTGTGAACCAAATTAATTGGCCTTTGGCACTTTCTTACCTATTATCCCGATTTCTCGCAGCCACTGACAAAACAGCGTTTACTTCTCTTCTCCAGCAGGATCTTCCCAGCGTTCAGAGACCTGACCAAATAGTTATATTATTTTATCCGGTACGGCCGCTAAGGGCTTTTATTTTCCATCAATGTCGATTCCAGGTCTTGTACAGCTTATACTGGATCCGGTCGGAAAGGGCGGCGGAGCAGGATCTCGTAACATCTCGTACTATTCCTGGATAATATCTCGTATTACCACGTTAGGAAAGTAATAGATTATCCCTGGATAATATCTCGTATTACCACGTTAGGGAAGTAATAGTTTGGTCCTGGATGATATCTCGTAGCAACTCGTACTAATCCTGGATAATATCTCGTATTACCACTTTAGGAAAAGTAATGATTTCGTTCCTGGATAATATCTCGTATTACCACTTTAGGAACATAAAATCCCCGGATAATATCTCGTATTACCACTGTGGGGAAGTAATAGTTTGGTCTTGGATAATGTCTCGTAGCATCTCATACTATCCCTGGATAATATCTCGTATTACCACGTTAGGGAAGTAATAGTTTGGTCCTGAATAATATTTCGTAGTGTCTCGTACTATCCCTGGATAATATCTCGTATTACCACGTTAGGGAAGTAATAATTTTCTCTAATTTTTTTCTAATGCTTTTTGCATTGGCACTTGTTGCATCTTGTACTGATGACGTTAGGAAAGAAATAGTTTATTCCTGGTTAATATATCGTATAACCACATTAAGATAGAAGAAAAAACATGATTTTTTCTTAGGTTGTTGATAACAATTGTCAGACCTCGCTTCCAAGCGCATTATGTAATATTAATGCTTCCTCAACAAGTAAATTTAAAATAGTTATTGCGAGGGTAGGTTGACCGATATCGTCGTCTTCATATCGTTTGGAACGATTCAACTTTTTCTCCAAGCAGCATAGTTTACGGCGAATTGATTTCACAATATCTTCTTTATGTTTTCTCTTCTTTTCACCGTGTTAAGTAACTTATTAAACTTGATAAATAAAAAAAATTATAATAATTCGAACGAGAGTATGTGTGACGGTACGCACACGAAACACGAATGACATTAGCTAACTGTCGGTGAACGAAGGAACTATACTTAATGAGTGAATGTACGATGACCGAAAAAGTTAGTTTTTCTTATTTATTTATAGAATATGTATATGCTTTGTATTGTGTGGACGGTAGTAGTACATAACACGTAACTACATGGTATTAAATCTCGAGGATGTAATATTGAAGTATAATATATATTTAGAGGTGCAAGTGGTGACATTACTTTTAAGTAGGGATTCGGCATTTTGAGGGCATGAATTTATGCTAGAGGTTAATTCTAAAGGTATGTTTGTAAAGTAATTTTCAAAAACATTTACTATTTCTTGTGTAGAAGTAATTTTTTTGTCATTATGTTTAATTTCCTTAATATTTTCTTTCAATTTAAATTTGCCTGTCTCTTTATTTATAATGCTCCAGGTTTCTTTCATCTTATTAGGAGCGTTACTGATCTTCCTTTTAATACAATTAGCCTTAGCCTGTCTGCAAGCTCTTTTAAAAGTTTTTGAATAATTTCTAACATAATCAAGGCTCAAGGTCACCCAAAGGGCGATGGAGCGCGCTATGCTCGGAGTTTCTCTGCGTGATCGAATCAGAAATGAGGAGATCCGTAGGAGAACTAAAGTAACCGACATAGCCCGCAGAATCGCGAAACTTAAGTGGCAGTGGGCGGGGCACATAGCTCGTAGAACAGATAGCCGTTGGGGCAGAAAAGTTCTCGAGTGGCGACCACGAACCGGAAAACGTAGTGTTGGCAGGCCTCCCACTCGGTGGACCGACGACCTGGTGAAGGTCGCGGGATGCGCATGGATGCGGGCAGCGCAGGACCGGTCGTTATGGAAATCCTTGGGGGAGGCCTTTGTCCAGCAGTGGACGTCTTTCGGCTGAGAGAGAGAGATATATATACCTGTAGTAGCCCATTCGTTAAATTGTAATTTTATTATTAAACTTACGTTGCTTCAATGTAAATGTTTTGGAAAAAGCATCAGAAACAGTACTAAGTAAGTTGTTATAATGGGCATTTGGATCACTACCAGTGTATGTCACCGAGCACATTTTATTTTCCAACGTATTTTTGAATTTAATAATTTTTTGAGCAGTGATTGGTCTACACATGATTTTTTCCTTACTCAAGCTAGGTGTTATATTAAATGTAACTAATTGGCCGCAATGGTCTGATGGTAATTTTCTGAAAACTGATTTATTTTGTGGGTCCTGTTCACTAAAGACATTATCAATACATGTAGCAGATGTGGCAGTGGTGCGAGTAGGCTCTAAAAATACATTATCTAGATTGGAGCTCTTGAAAAGATTTTGAAACTGGGTGCTTACAGTAGAATGAACTAATAAATCAACATTAAAGTCACCACAAACAATTAACTTTTTGTTACTATTTGAAGCTACTCTAAGAACTTCATCCATTACTGCTAAGAAATCTTTGAAAACACTACTGGGTGGACTGTATACACAGATAATGATATGGCCATCAAGCTCAGCACAGGATACCTCAACACACCGCTCAAGAGAGAGTCTTACTATGTCATGACGCTCCTTGCTGCGTAGACCATTTTTGATATATATTGCAGATCCGCCTCTACTCGTAGACCCAATACTCAATACTCATTTATTCATAACCATGTTATACATCAATACAGAGAAAATAGTAATACTAGGTAATAATTGGCCTGTGGTGTGGCCCTAATAGCACCAACCCATCTCTTCCCGTGGGTGTCGTAAGAGGCGACTAAGGGATTTAAAACACCGGAGGATGGGCAGCAGCATCTTTCCGCGTTCTATGCCATCACACTGCGATCGCCAACCCGCCTGCCAAGCGTGGCGATTACGGCAAACCCTCCATGGATGAAATCCTTGGGGGAGGCCTTTGTCCAACAGTGGACGTCTTTCGGCTGAGAGAAGAAGAAGGTAATAATTATATTTTTACATGGTAAATATACAAATTTGTATCAAATCGATACACATAATG